>JAPCYS010004123.1:0-50178 GCA_028641055.1 Alopecurus myosuroides
CTTCCTCTTGGTTAGCCATCGGCCAATCGCATGCCTGGTTCATCAACAACAAGAGGGCCGGGAAATGGAATCAGTCAGCAACTGCAGCAATGGCGGAAGACGTCAGTTACCGATGCGCGGGTCAGAGAAGAGAGGGAAGCGCGAGGGTTCGGTTCCGTCGCGGATGCTCGCTCGCTCGTTAGCCCTGCGGCTACCGCGCGCCGGCGCCGGCGCCGCCGCTCTCTAGGGTACTAGGCTAGGGTCTCTCCTTCTCCGTCTCGCGGGCCGGCGCGCGCAGCGGAGGCTGGGCTAGTCGATCTGGTGCGCGCGGGCGGGGAATCGCGTGTGCATTTGGTGGAGGATGGAGCGGAGCTTACCCTGTGTCGTAGAGCGCGGTGGTTGTTCCCTTCGGCCGGCGAGGCGAGGCCACCGGAGCGGGGGAGGACGAGGAGGAGCTACGCTGCCTACGGCGCGGCGGTTAGAAAGTACGGTACAACTTTTTGGGCAAGGAAATGCGGAGTTGCAACGGGCGGACTTGGTCATATGGCCCGGGTGGTTCCAGTAGCTTCGTAGCAGAATGGAACGAAAGCCCATTTGGGCCCGTCAATGGCCCGTTGAGCTGAATGTCTCGCGTCTTGCTTGTCAGGGACGTCTCGCAGTCAACTGCTGCTGCTTTCTATAAAAACAAAACTACTGCTGCTTATCTCAAAAAACAAAAAACAAAAAAACTGCTGCTACGCTCCTTCTTCAACAGATCGCCGTTGCTCCCCTCGCCTGAGCGCCCTCCTCTGCTCTTGCCCCTCCACCGCCGGCAGCGGCGCCGCCACAAGGACGACACCATTGCCATTTAGCCGATTGAAAGGCATCGGCGTCGCGTCATTCTGAATTATACATGGATCAAAAGGTGCCTTATGCCAACTCGTTTCGACGAACCACTTAACATCTCATCCAAGGATGATCCAATTCGCCCAATGGTCCGGAACATGACCGGCGCGTAGAAGTTGGTTGTTCTGAGGTAGTTCTGTCTGTGCAAACAAGGGTGCGCAATATGTTTGATGAAATGCCTGAATGCACTAGCATAGACTGCCTTGGTTATTGCAGGTTGGACTAGCATAATCTCTCTTTTTCCCTTTTCTTTTCCTACTCAGGTTGTGCCTCTTCCTCCCGCTGAATGGCATGCCAATGTCCTAGTAGGTACAATGATAGCTCCTTATACTTTGAGAAGGAATCATATATAAGCTGATTTCATATACTCCCTCCGTTCCATAATATAAGGTGTTCTAGCATTTGCCCACATTCATATGTATCTACATGTATTAGTGTGTAGGTTCACTCATTTGTGTCCACACCTAGTCATCATTGTAAAGTATGTAAAACGTCTTATATATTGGAACGGAGGGAGTACAATACATTCTAGAGCTTTGTCTTATACTAGCACACATAAGCAGGCCTTCCAAAAACTTATGTTATCCGGTTGAGCCCCAAAATTCATTATTATCCATAGCCATCGAAACGCAACTTAATTATAGGTTACATACTGACAGGTGCATTGACCTATTGAGTTAGGATACATACACTCACTACAGTATGTATATATATATGGCTATATGTAAGCACCTCCCCTTGTACATGCAGATGCAGATATACTGATCAGACTAGTTCATCGTTTTTTTGGAGTGCAGGTTTCACACCCCCCCAAAAATATGTCACTAATTGTTATGTGGTGTGGTGGACAAGGCTATAGTTCCTGGTGCACTTTGCGTCTGATCCACCTCTTCCTCCTCCTCCCCAACAATCCTCTTCCAGAACCAGTGCCTCCTCCAGACCTGCTCCATCTGCTCCATGGGCAGCTGCTTCGTCTCCGGCAGGAAGAAGAAGACAAACAGCGTCATCACACACACCCATGCTCCGAACAGGAAGAATGTGCCGAACTTGAGATGGCACAACATCAGAAGAAACGTCTGCCCGATAACGAATGTCACCAAGAAGATGACTGCAATCACAACACTCTGCCCTGCTGACCTGATCTCCAGTGGGCAAATCTCTGTTGGGACCAAGTAAGTGAGAGGTCCCCAAGACCAGGCAAATCCTGAGACGAAGACACACATGATGATCAAGACTAGGTAGGCATACTCCTTCTCCATGACTCCATGGTCCTTGAACTTCGCAGCCAGGACGGCGCCGACCGTGAACTGTGACAAGATCATCTGAACACCGCCAACTAGCAGGAGCTTCCTGCGCCCGAACTTGTCGACGACAATCATCGCTACGATGTTTGCAAATGTTGCACATAAGCGTGTGACGACCGCTGACATGAGGGATGCACTCTCCTTGAGCCCAATGGTCCGGAACATGACCGGCGCGTAGAAGTTGATCACGTTGATTCCGGTGACCTGGTTGAAGAAGGGAATGAGGAGTGCAATCACAAGCTGTGGCCTGTACTTCTTCTTCATGATGTTCCGGTAGGGGTTCTTGATTGTCCGTGAGATGTTGCTAGCAGTGACCAAATCATCGAGCTCTTTCTGGACACCAGTCGTGCCACGCAGCCTCTGGAGCATCATCTTTGCTTCGTCGATGTTGCCATCACGCTGGATCAGGAAGCTGGGGGTCTCAGGCAGGAAGATTGCGCCAATGGTCAGAAACGCAGCAGGGACAGCAGCCATTGACAGTGATATCCTCCATCCCCATCCTCCCTCGATTTTCGCCACTCCGTAGTTGATGAGGTTCGCAATGAGGATGCCGATGCTGATGCACAGCTCAAAGCCGTTGTTGATGGCACCACGGTACTGCGGGGGCGCCATTTCTGAAAGGTACAGCGGAATCGACTGCAAAAGCAATATTTATTGCCATACTCATTAATTGGTTAATACAGGAAAAGACTAACTTGCAATATTTTTGCTTCAAAGATATACTTGTATAGGAGGATGCATGAATATCCCTTCTAGATTTCACAAATACGAAAAGATGAGACAGCATAAAGTTTCAGGAGAGAGAGTCTTGTTTTTCTTTGTGCAAAAGCATATAGCTATGGGGGGTTGCTTTTAGTGGTGACCATAGTGAACTTCCTTTTCGGTTGTTGAGACTTATGTGAATAGTCACCACTTTTGCTCTCGGCACACACTACTGTAGCAGTTTGAGATGCTGATCTTTTTTGTTGGTTTCTTTCTGTTTTGATATAATAATGAATGAATTCTGATCTTTTTTGTTGGTTTCTTTCTGTTTTGATATAATAATGAATGAATTCCCATATTGTGTAAAATAGAGAATAATTCACCCAATTTCAGAAAAGAAAATTACAGCAGTTCATTTCTGGCCACAAAAATGGTTGTTGAAAAATTGACTCGTGGACTGAGTTGTGGCTGTGTCCATGAAGACGACGGCTGACTTGACTTTGATTCAATGGAAGTAACTGAAAAGGGACATTTTTTTTTCCTTGAGGTGAATATTTATGGAAGCAATATTTATTAGTATTTCTGGACAGCAGATGTGTGCAAGTGGACTATTTTGAGAAGGACAAAAGTGGGTCTACAGTGAGAGTGTTGCTTTGTGGCTAGACTAGAGCGGTCATATAATAAAGGCACTTTATAAAATCGAAGTCCACTGATTCTAATCTTGGTGTGTGGCAGCGTGGATTTGGACAAATTGCACATGACGTCTGCCGCATTCATTCATGTGTGACTTTGGTAAGTCGTAACTAAGTCAATGAAACATGGACTGGTGACTATGGAATATTTCTTGAATGGACTCAGCGATCACGATTTGCCACATGATTACTCATTCAAAGCAAAGCAATTAACAAAGTGGGGATACGTACGTACGTACCTGGTTGGTGAATCCTAGGCCGATGCCGAGGAGGATCCGGTTGATGAGGAGCATGTAGACGTTGACGGCGGCGCCCCCGAAGGCGGAGCCGGCGATGAAGACGGAGCCGCCGATGAGGATGGAGGCGCGGCGGCCGTACTTGGAGGTGACGGAGGAGGCGAAGAGCGTGGCGACGAGGCCGGCGATGTAGAGGGAGGAGGTGAAGACGGTGAGGAGCTCGCTGTCGAAGCGGCAGTAGTTGGAGACGCTCGTGTCCCCTTTCATCTTGCTGTACACGTCCGGGAAGAACTTCTCGAGGAACGGCTCCATCGACGTCACCCCGCCTGCGTGCGTATGGAGTGAATGGCACCAGTCAACATCATATATCGCCTCACATCATGTGTGTATCTATAGGAGTAAGTATGGTGGTTGTGATGCTAACTATCTTGATTAGTCAGGCAGTCTTATTAAATTGTGCTACCACTAGTGGTATTAGGATCATTGGGCAAGTAATCCTATAAGTGAGTAGTATGATGGTGAGATGCCGAAGCAAAGGCTGGAGTGCTGATGTGGTATAGAGATGGATGGGTTCATGGCTGGCTAGTAGATTAGTCGCTCATGCATACTACTCCTGGAGTAGGTGGGCGTGCCCATGCCACTAGCGTGTTAAATGCAGAAACTAGCCCATCTGCTATCTCTCTATCTAGTGATGATTTATTAGCGCGAAGAAAGAACGGGAGCTTCCGATCTGGCACTGGTAGTACATGTCCACCCAACTTGATTTACTCCATGGATAAACCGTGCGTGCGTGCGTGCGTGTGCTAGCTTAATTCTCTCGCTCATCTTCATTCACTCCAGGGCTCGCATATTCAACACTCTCTGAAGTAGCAGGAGGAGGTAGGACTCCGAGGTGGAGCTAGGTAGGTGGAGGGTGGATCACGACAGATAAGAGTAGGTGTGGTACCTGAGATTCCGAGGTCGTAGCCGAAGAGGATGCCGCCGCTGCCGGCGACGATGCAGGAGAGGACGACGAAGGAGGTGACGCGGCCGTTGTAGCCGGCGCCGCCCGCGGGGCCTTCCACGAAGGCTCCTATCGCCATTGACTACCCAAGCTCACTCACTCACTGGAGCTTTTTGTATGGACTGAATTGGATGGTTGCCTTGCCGCTATGGCTGTGTAGGGAGGGGAGAGAGATACAGTAGTGCTAGCTAGTAGATGGATGGGGGCAGTCCTTCCGTTGCCTCCCTTGGGGTGGGGTGGCTATTTATTACGGGAGCTGGCCGGGCCTGCTGCTCTTTGTGTTCTGGTGGGCAATGGCAACGGCAACGCTGCTGCTGCTCTCCCCTCTGCGCGTGTATTTCCGCGTGATGTTTACAGCGGCAGCAGAAGAGACGAGGCTCCGGCAGTGAAGCTGTGAATTGGATGCTTCTGGCCGACGGTTTTCTCTGGCTTTGGAAACATCTCTGTATCGGACGGACCACATGTCGGCCACACATCTACATCGGTCTTGCATTTGTCTGGCATGAAACCCAGGCACTGGTACTCCTACTACGATGGACCTTGCCTCGGGTGGGGACCACGCACCGGCGACCGTGAGGGGAGGGGCACACCACATGCATCTGTTGGCACTCGATCGCAAAGACACCACCATCATGGATTGTTTTCTCAGGGGAAGAAGAAAATAACTCTGATGAATCGATTTCTTATTACCATATTAATTGGTGGCAATGCATAATTTTCGTGTGAGCGTTGGCATGAAGTGTTCATGTCCGTGGTATGGGGGCGATCGATCCAGCCGTCACATCTACCTACTTTCCAAGTTGACCCATGACCGGTCCGGCGCCAAGGACTTTCGCCTCCATAAATTCCATCCATAGTAGTCTCTGTATGGGCGTGGACGGTCCTATACATTGCCCGCAGGGGCCCGGCCAAAAAATAAAACAACAGGCACATCAAGCTATATATGAGCCGTGGAACTATACATCATCATACTACGTAACTCTTTTCTAAAAATATGTCCGATGAAATTTTTCAAAGACAAACACCTCTAGGGTTCGACCAATCTCTGAGATAGCAAATCAATATTATTAGAACCACCGTAAATTATATCTTCATACAGTGCGCATTTGATATTGTGGATGTACATATTTTCCATATAATCTAAGAGCATGTCTAACAGACCCCCTATATGGCCCAAACCCGTATAATAACCGCTGATATACGGGTTTGGGCTCTACCCGGCCATCTAGCACGCCCCGTAAATGGACCACCCGGGACGATTTTTTACAAGTTTGGGTAGGGGGCGGCCCGTCGACCCCTACATGTGCGGGTCGGGAGGAGATATAGAGGTCCAACCCCTCACCTTTTCCCCCACTGCGCGCGAACCTCCCAACCGCCGCCGCCGCCGCCGGAAATCCGCCTCCTCGCCCTCCCCGGCCACCGCGGCGCCAGAACTCGCCGCCATGGACTCCTCGCAAGCCTCTCCAACCGCCGACGGCGCGCCACCCATGTCTGAGGTGGTGAATACTGCCACCGCCAGCCGCCGCCCCGTAGATCCGGTCGCCTCCGAGGCACCGCACCCCCGCCGGACACCGCCGCACCCCCGCCGGGCCCCCAGCGGACCTCGGCGCCCCTCGACTCGCCGCGCCGTTCGCATCTCCGCCGCCCCCCCAGGGTGAGTACTCGCCGGGCCGTGTTTCCTCTTCGATTTCGCCTTTCCGCGGGGGCCTGATCTCTGCTTCGCGATGCCGTAGATGTCTGCCGGAGATGATGCAGTACATCTTCCGCATCAAGGACCTCGAGGACCGAGAGAAGCTGCTAGATCAGAGGAAGGGTTCCGCGAAGGGCTGCATATGCATCCCGCGGAACCACTCTGGTATGACCTGTAGATTTTTTTGAATCTTGGCATAATATATGATCCATCGCACTTGATGTATCCAATATGAGCAATCCTTGCGAATGATGCCAAAGCAAGATTTAGGTTCATAAAACAGATTAATGGCAATTTCATGCATAGCCTGGTTTCCTCAAGTTTGTCCGAAAGTCGGCCATTCTTGTTTTTCACCTGTTCCTGCTTGCTTTCTAAACTATTTTGGAGAAAGATACCAGGAACTGTCAAAGTACAACCCCCTAATGGTATTGCATTGGATGTTGGAGTTATGGAGAACATGAACATAACAATCCTCAAGTATGGGAACCCATACTTGAGAATTGTTCTGTTCATGTTCTCCCTAACTGCAACATCTAATGCAATACCATTAGGGGCTTGTAGTTTGATGGTTCCTGGTATCTTTCCTCCAAAAATAGTTCAGAAACCACTCTGGTATGACCTGTAGCAAGCAGGAACTGATGAAAAACAAAAGAGAATGAGGCAGTGAAGATTTTAGCTATGCATGAAAATGTCCAAAACCCTGTTTTGTGAGGGGCCAAAAGCTCATGCGAGCTAGCAGACCCCCTACCCCCGCCCCGTAAAACAGATATTCTGTTTTACGGGGCGGGGGTAGGGGGTCTGCTAGCTCGCACGAGTTTTTGGCCGGCGAAATGCGTATACAGGGCCCTCTACACGCGTTTTAGGGGGCGAAAATATAAGGGGTCTGTTAGACATGCTCTAACTCTAACAAAAAAAATGCAACTTATCTAAAGGGAACTTGGTGATGATACGTCGCTCAGTACTAACCGCTCATCATCAACTGCCTCTGAATATGATTTCGCACCGATTTCACAACCAAAACTAAATAGGAAATATGTCACATCTTGAAACCAAAAATACATTTAAAGGGAAAAAAATACTATAATATCTATACAGTTTATCTTCATTTAATGTTTGCAATCTTCACATGCAAAGTGTTCACATCATCGACCTACCCTATGTGACCATGCATGCACGTGTTTTTTTTTGTTGGCAAAGTTCTGCAAATTTATTGTTTGCAATCTATCGTGCAAAATATCCGTGTCATTTGTTTAGCTCATGTCATCTGTGTGACTATGTGTGCACGAGTTTTTCTGACAAACTGCATGCAACCGAACTGATTTATGTTGTTTTGCATATATGAATATCATCTTTTACCGCCACTTCAACGCGCGGGGTACCAACTAGTTTCTAAGAAGAACACTAGTAGATTGTTTACGAGTGGACCTATGTAGAGCATTATTACACCAAGCATATTTAAACTTTATCCACCTCTTTGTTTGAAAGTAAGCACTTCTAACCCGGGAAATATGACAAATGGTGTACAACTCGCCATTATAACAAGATAACCATTAAAAAAACTAGTTATATAGGAAATTTGGCCAACTCATGGAAACTAGCAGTAGCTATGACTAATAATTATCTCAAGAAAAAATAAGACATCTCAAATGCAAAGTTTGCTCGGTTACCTACCTATTAGGTCGCACCTAGATAGGTAACTGGATTAGCTCCGTATACAAAGCTTGCCTCTCCTGAACTTGATTTTGAGAAAGCAGACGATATGATTGAGCACGGTACCACCAAATATATCCTGAATACAAAAGGTTTTGGATTAAATGGATTGATATGATATATTACACTAGTTACTCTTCTTGTTTTTAATGGAATCCATGGAAAATAGTTCTTGTGTAAAATAGGAGTGAAGCAAGGTGGCCCAGAAACTTCTGTGGTTTTTTTGCTTGCATCTGATCTTCTTCAAACCATATTTAATGAAGAAATGGAAAATGATTTAATTAGAGCTCCTTTAGCGTAAAAAATCTACCCTTATTTCCCAATCATACAATATGTTGATGGCACTGCATTGATTCTTCAAGCCTGTCCCACTCAGCTTCAACATGTTAAAGCTCTTTTCCTTTATTTCGTTGCATACACGGGTTTGAAGGTGAATTATAAAAAATATGTTATGGTTTCTATGAATGTTCCTCCTGAAAATGTTCTAAGCCAAACTGGATCCACTGGTTGTATTATTGGGAAGCTAACTTTCACTTACTTGGGCCTTCATCCATGCATTTCGAACCCAAGGTTATAGGTTTCACTCCCCTTTTGATAAGACTGCAACAAATACTTGTTAGTTTCTCATCGTTTCTTTCATATAGGAAAAGCTAAAATTGATTAAATCAATGTTCTCAAGCTTGCTAGTTTCTCTCATGTGCATTCTTAAGATCCATACCTTGGTGATTCAACAAATCAAACAACTTTATATAGAAAGTATGGAATGGAAGACAATGTTGGAGATATGACCTAGAGAAAATAATATTCAGTTATTATTCTATCTCTAAGTTCAGAATTAAGTTTATGTCATCATGCTACAACCTCTATAGCACTTGAAAAATGAGTTTTCAAAGGAAAATCTTTGTGGGGGTGTGAAGACATAAATAAACAAGAGTTCCTAATCTTGTCTCTAAGATTAATTTATGGTTTGTGAGATGATCATGTTTTCCTAATCATGGATTTGGTTAAAAGTCTAGCAAAACATAAGAGTTTATTGTTAGGGTAACAATAGTACTGAACCGACCCAAGTATATGATCTTGCTAAAAGATACTAACAATTGTAATGAATTTAGCAAAGTACATATGAAGTTTCATTGCCTACAATTCCTATACTATGAGAATATCTAGTGACAACGCGATCAAAAGTTATACTTTGGATGTCATCAACCGTCTTGCCATAACTGAGGATCATAACGGTGATCTCTGGGTATAATATACAAAGTGTAATGGAACTGAGATTGTTCAAGACTAGTACTTGAGTCCTCTAGACGATAGAGCGATACATGCTTTGGGCCCTCTCAAATCACCGATGTCAATTAATCGTCTGGCCAGACAATGTGATTTATCAAAAGGACATTGGGGATATGGATGAGAGAAAAGGATGATATTGGTAATGAGTTCTACATGTGTTATGATCAAAGATCAGACTAGATCACATAGTCTCGCCTCGTGATATCATTAGTATCGTGAAGTTAAGGGAATAAGTGCAAGGAGTAACTTGTAAAGTTCCCTCGATCTTCGTGAACACACATGAGCCATCATGGGCGTCCATGGTCTCGCTGTTGGATATTGTTCGGTAAGTTCCCAAACATGTATGTGCGTTATCGAGCCTTTACGGGTCACACGCTTAAGCCGTGCGAACATTTAATTCAGATAATAAATATTTTTTTATTAGTTTTATGAATGTTCGATGTCGATATGATGTCATAGACACAAGTCCGGTGTCAATCGGAGAGGTTTTCGGGGAAGTTACTATAAGGGAGAAATGATGTCGGTGGGCAATTTTATATGAGAGAAAACGAAGGACATGAGATGTACCGGGATGTTAGAAATGTGTTTATAACATCATTATATAAGGTCGGTGATTTTATCTATAGGGTTCATAAGGTTCTGGAAGAGTTTCGGGCAAAAACCGAGAAAGGGGAGTGCCGAAGGGGGCAGATTCACGCCCATGGCCGCACCACTTGCTGGGGCTGGTAGGTGGGCCCCAGGGCCTTGGTACATAGAACCTTTCGGTGGTTTTCCTAAATTTATTTGAAGGAAAAAAGGAAAAGAAAAGAAAAGTGAAAAAAAGGGGAAGAGGTGGAGTTTGACTCCTATATAGGAATCCAATCCGATTTCACCTGGGAGAGGGGGTGCGGCCAAGACCCCTCATAGATGAAGTAGGACTCCTACCCACTTTTGCAGGTTTCCCCTCACCTCCAACTATAAAAGGACACCCAAGGCTTGAGGCAAAACATAATTTTGTGAGCAATTCTCTCTCTCTCTAGTAGAATTAGAGGGTTTAATTGGAGCCCCTATAATTGGGTTTTGAGGTGTCCTCTCCCGATTAGACCGAGCTCTAATTGCTAGTTCTCTCTCATGTGTGGAGAAACTTCCAGATTCATATATCTCTAATCGAAGTCGATTAGTGCTACCAATTAGCAACGTCGAAAGAATGTCTCTCTTCATTGGTGCCGAGTCCTCACAGCGGAGTGCTGACGGATTGACACAGGCGTATGGGTGCACACCATAAGAAGGATTACACATGTGATCCTTGACGAGGGAAGCTTAGTGACATCCTTGCAACTAGGCCAAGTTGTGAGGACCTACGTTTGTTCAGAACTCTTCTATGACTATATTGATTCTGCTGCCCGGTCAGTCATGATCTTGATCAATGCATGTGTGGGAATGTATTGTTATATGCATACTGATCTTGGCGGTTATGTAGGGAATTTTTAAAATTCTGAAGCATACACTAGCACCCCCCAGGCCACTTTTTAGGTACAGTTTCATATTCGACGATGAAAAGCGGCAAAAAATGGCCCAGACATGCCCAAGCACCCCCAGGACCTCCAAATAGCACCATCAAACCCACGTGAAACCCGGCGCTCTAGGGGCTCTTGGGGCACCGGCGGAAGCAACAACCAATCGTGTATCTCCATGTGTCCTTTTTCTTGACTCACTGATGTTGCACGCCTGATGGTGCGTGTTGGGATACCCCAAGAGGAGGGTGTGATGAGCACAGCGGTAGGAAATTCCCCTTAGTTATGAACCAAGGTTATCAATCCAGTAGGAGAAAGAGGACATTCAGAAGGTTGATGCCACTGACGGTGGTGATGGCTCACCGGTGTCAGCAACAACGTGGAACCTTCACACAACACAACCAAAATACTTTGTCCCAACGGTACAGTGAGGTTGTCAATCTCACCGGTCTTGCTGAAAACAAAGATTAGACGTATAGTGTGGAAAATAATGTATGCTTGCAGTAAGTAAAGAAAGCAGGAAATTGTGGTGGTTTGTTTTAACAATGTTGGAAAATGGACCGGGATTCATAGGTTCACTAGTGGTGTCTCTCCATAAAAGATAGCATAATGGGTGAACAGATTACAACTGGGCAATTGACAAATAGAGGTTGCACCGTAGTGCACATTCATGGCATGATGACTACTATGATATTTAGTGCGGGCATTACAACAATATAAATAGACCGTAATCCAACTGCATCTATGACTAATAATCCACCCTCAGGTTATCATCCGAACCCCCTTAGGTATTAAGTTGCAAGCAACAGATAACTGCACTAAACAAAGTGTGTAATGTAAGCAATGATTGTACACGCGGGCACTCTCACCGTTGTTTTCTCCCTAGTGGCAACAACACATCCTCCCCCTTCACGTTTCTGTCACTCGAGCCAGGCGAAAAGGCATGAACCCATTATCGAGCATGAATACTCCCTCTTGGAGTCACTATCAACTACTTGGCCAGAGCACCACTAGCAACGGAAAGCATGCAAGATCACAAATAGCATATGCAATAAAGACTATAATCAACTTGGCATAAGTTCAATTGGATCCCAGCAAACACGACACATAGAGTTACATAAGATCAATCTCGATCATGTTAGGTAGCTCATGAGATCTAAACACGGAGGCATATGAGGAGGAGACAACCATCTAGCTACTGCTATGGACCCGTAGTCCAAGGATGAACTACTCACGCATCACTCTAGAGGCAGGCATGGTGATGTAGAGGCCTCCGGTGATGATCTCCTCTCCGGCAGGGTGCCGGAGACAGCTTCAGACCCCCCTGATCTAGGGTTGACGGTGACGGCGGCTGCAGAACTTTTCGGGGATATTTGATCAGGTGTTTAGGGTTTCCATCCGGGGGGAATAAATAGGTGAAAGGGCAGAGGCGGTGGAGCCCTGGGGGCCCCACACCACCCCCTGGCGCGTCCAAGGGGTGCGCCACCCCACGGTGTGGGCCCCCTGATGCCCCTCTTCATCTCCTCTTCGTTCTTCTGGATGCTTCCGGGGAAAATAGGCACTTTGGGCTTTGTGGGGTCCAATTTCGAGAATATTTCCAGAACAACTTTTCTGAAACCAAAAAGAGCAGAAAACAGGGAACTGGCACTTGGCATCTTGTTAATAGGTTAGTCCCGAAAATCGTGTAAAAATGACATAAAGAAGGGAGAAAACATGTAGAAATTGGCATAATATCATCATGGAGTATCAGAAATTATAGATAAGTTGTAGACGTATCAAGCATCCCCAAGCTTAGTTCCTACTCGTTCTCGAGTAGGTAAACGATAAAACAATAATTTTTGAGGTGACATTCTACTAACATAATCTTGATCATAAAAATGTAAAGGCATATGCAACCTGAGATCATAGAACTTCAAACACAAACATGATAAATAGAACTTTAATAATAAAGAAAAGCAATCACTTTTCATCATGAAGAGTATCTCAAATAAAGGATCATGAGAAACAATGCAAAGAAAGATAAATGTATGTTTCAGGTATAGAGAAAACATGGCAAAGTGATATTTCACTAGTCCTTAAGAGTGGGGCAAAACATAAATGCCGGGACACCTTCAAAGTTCATGAGGAAGACTAGAGAAAATAATTTAAGAACAAATGATATCACATCATGAAGCAATTATTGATGTTTATGGGACAGTGCACATAGAACTAAGAATGGCAAAAATGCTCTCTCAACTGTGCATAAGGTTTGAAGATGGAGACTCAACATAAAAGTAAAAAAAAGGCCCTTCGCGGAGGAAAGCAGGGATCACTCATGTGCTGGAGCTTTTTATTTTATTAACCAGAGGTATTAAAAGTTTGACACTCCTCCCATCCATCTTTCACAAACCATGGCTAACCGAATCCTCGGGTGCCTGCAAACAATCACATAATGTGGAGGAGTGTCAATATTTTGGGAGATGTATGCTAATGTCAACGAATGGTAAACAGAAAATACAGTACGTCACAAGCCAACTGGATTCACAAGAGCGGTTCCCATGTGAAGGACGCATCTGGGTAGAAGGTCATCCCTCTTTCTCTTTTGTTTACACAATTATGCTTTGACTGGTAAATCAGGGGCAAAAATAGTGAAGAGATTTTGTGCGTATTAATTTGGGGCTGGGAACCCCGCTGCCAGCTCTTCTATCATTTGGATAAGCGGATGAAGCCACTAGTCCAGGGTGTGAAATCCAATCAACAAGTGAGATAAAGATTCTCTATTGACGTCCTCATGAGCAAAAACAGGAACATAAAGCAGGAGTAATTTTGAAAGTTTTAAAGGTAACACATGAGCAATACTTAGAGTGGCAGTTAAATACCACATGTAGGTAGGTATGGTGGACACAATGGGAAAAACTTTGGTTTAAGGGAGTTGGATGCACGAGTAGATCTCATACTCAGTACAGGTGGAGGCTAGCAAAAGACTGGGAGCGACAAATCAAGAGAGCATAAGAACCATAATCATGCATAGCGACATAAACATCATTAATTAAAGCATAAGCAGTATCATAGTTCGAAAACTAAGTGGTCATGGAGGCTATTCGTGACTGGTTCATAGTCATAAACATGGTGTGAGAATGCGCCAAGTCAACCAAATAAATCATTCGAAAGAGAATACCAAAAATTTATGCTTCCTTATGACACTAGTAGAGGTGCACGTGCAACGCACGTATTATAGTTTATAATCAAAACATCTATTTGAAATTTTAAATTATAGTTTTTTGTTTTGTGTTGATTTTTCATCTTCCAATTGTTGTTTTACTGTTTTTTATAGCCCGAGGAGGCATCAGATACCAGGCGAGAGCAATTGAATCGCGAAAGGTTAAGTGACCCACATCCTGGCACCAACGAAAGTGGACGGTGAGACCACATATCCATTGGCGAGGGCGAGGAGAAGAAACACGTCGTGGAAGTTGACGACTGTTCTCGCGGTGGTTTTGCAGCTCCTTATTCCCGCGGAGGCCGGGGACTCTTTGGTGAACGCTGGGATCCTAGTGACATAGGGAATACCGGACTACCATTTTAATATGATATGTAGAAAATAGTAATCGGTCGAACTAAATAATATATTAAATGATGATGAAATTAATGTAAAATACTGACATCTATGTCGGCATCTAATGATGGAAACTTGAATAAGATTTGTCTGGTGTTAAACAATATAATTTATTTCCCGTTTGATTTACATATTTGAAAACAAAGAAATTAGGGACATATATATAGAAATTTGGCTAGCTTTATTTGAGCAAAGGAATTGTGCTAGCTGAACAGTATAAACATCGAAATCAAGACGAATAAATAAGTCTAAACATTTAAAAAAATTGGGATGGACCGGTCGTATTTATCAGTCCGATAGTAAGCAGGCACAGATGTAGCAACAAAGGATTATCCGACCAATCTTATACAAAACAAGAAACATCAACCGGTGACAGCCGAGCATGGGACCAGGTAGCTTTGAAAAAATCACTGGACCAAGCTACCGTTTCTCTCTATCTCTCCATTCTTCTCTCCGATCCCCTTTCTGACCACTCCTCTTGGTCAAGCCCCTGTTCCCATGGCCAGTACTCAGCTCCCTCTTCCCTACCTCACGTCTCCTTGCGTCCATGGCCGGTGATCCTAACTGGCTCATGTCGGCCTCCACGCCCGCGAGCACCTAGCGTGGCTCCCCATACCGCCGCCTCTGTCGCCGCGCCAGCAAGTTCCGACCGCCAAATTCTTGCTCCGCCCACCTCCTACCTCCGTCGCCGGCCTCCGGCCCCGATAGGCACCGACGAATCGAGGTCAAGACACCGCTTCTCCTCCCTCTCGTATTATAGGTATTTTTTCCTTTACTATTTCTTCTAAAAGCAACCTAGCTTAATAATGGAATGTTAGCCGACTCTTCGATGATTTGTTGGTAACATAAATTTCATCATCTAATTCTTTCTTAGTTTCTTATTTACTTCATTCCTAATCTGTCTTGTGGCCTCGGTATGCACTAATCTATCGTTATCTTATAAGCCCAGCGGGATAATAATAACCATGAGACATATTTAAGTCACCGGGTTAAAAAAGTCGGTGGAACAGAAAAAATTGTCAAAAGAAATGTTTATGAGACGCACGTGTAATGCACATGCGATCTAATGTATTAGGCACAGAAATACGTATTCTTCACATCCCAACTGTTGGGGACGCGTGGTGTTGCTACCTGGCTGGCAGGATCGAAGCTGAAGTAGGTTTGGCAGTGCGCAATAGCCGTCCGCCGTCGTGCCTATTGCGAGCTTCACCAAATTTGCAGGAGAAACAATTCAACGACAGTTTGAATCAGGTTCATACACTACATTTTGTCTGTTAATTGTTAAGTTGTGCTGAATCCATGTCCCTCCATGAGATCTTCATCTTAAATTATTCTATATAGCAAACCCGATACACATCAAATAGGAGCAAAAGAATAGGCGAGCTTGCAACGTCGTCGTGCAGTGGAGGTGTGGTAGACTGACGGATTGGAAGCAGGCGTGACGGCCGGACGGCGGCGCCACGGAGGCTGAGGTGCACCGAAGCGTTGACTCCGACTATCGGCAGGAGACGTGGAGCGGTGTAGTTTTTGCCAAATCTTACCACTTAGCAAAACTAATCTTAAATCTGGCCCCTCTCTAAAACTATTTTCAAATTCGGCCTCTTAAGGTCGGCGCCAAGTAGTATGAGGCCAGACTTGTGCAGTTCGGCGCACAAGAACCCTATTCCAGTTAAAAAAAATATCGGGAGGTCGGCTTCAAGTTGAATGGAGCCGTCCTGAACAAGTTCGGTTTCATCCTATTCGGAGACGTGCAGCGGTGTAGTTTTTGCCAAATTTGACCCCTTAGCAAAACTAATCTTAAATCTGGCCTCTCTCTAAAACTATTTTCAAATTCGGCCTCTTAAGGTCGGCGCTAAGTAGGATGAAGCCAGACTTGTGCAGTTCGGCGCAGAAGAACCCTATCCCCGTCAAAAAAAAATCAGGAGGTCGGCTCCAAGCAGGATGGAGCCGTCCTGAACAAGTTCGGCTTTGTCCTATTCAGAGCCGACACGAGGGGCAAGATTTGAAAATAGTTTTTGGAAGGAGTCATATTTGAGATTAGTTTTGTTAAGGACCAGATTTGGCAAAAAAAATACTGCAGGTGTGATGGACTCGATGAGCATGTGGCGGTCGGACGGCGGCAGCATGGCAGGCGCGCCGACGGCTGAGGTGCACCGAGGTGTCAAAGCCGACGATCGACAGGAGCCGTGGAGTGGTACAAGTTTGGTGGACTGGCAGATTAGAAGAGGGAGTAACGGCTGAACAGCGGTAACAGGTTTGCCGGAATTTCTACTATAATAATCAATTTTAAACTTCATGTTTGAAAGCGAAAGAGATACAAACTTACATACGGACGGATCAATATATTTCTACTATAATAATCAATTTAATTTGGATCAGCAGATATATGAAGTGATTTAAATCTTAAGCACAAACTTTTGTGCTTAAAACCAAAAGAGAACAGAGCGTACCTTATGACTTCTCCTGTCTTGCACGTGAACTGAACTTGACAGAAAATTTATTCTCCAAGATTCAAAAGTTGTGCAGGTGCAAAGAGTGAGCGAGCAGCGTATGCACAGCTGGGTGCCGGACGGGGTCGAGCGTGTGTGTATTGGGGTAGCAGAGCAGCAAACACCCGGACCAGAGGCAGCTCCACTCGATCTCGCCGTCCGGGCGGCCGGCCGGATATGGTGACCGTGACCGCGACAGCAAACAACTGACATGCAGGAAGGGATCGAGCAAGGGAAGAGGGGGAAAAGGAGTCAGGATATTTTGGCATGGCGGCGTACCCATCTGCTGCGTATGTCACCGCTACTGGACACATGGCGGCATGCTGCGCGGCGTCCCGTCCGTGGTGCGTGCCGAAGTGGCTGGAACAAGCGCCCAAGGTCTGTCTAGCCTTCGCCCGCGGAGGACGTGTGCCGGCCGGACAGGCTACCGGCGCCTCCGTCGTTCTTCCCGTTCCTCAAAGACAGCGCCATCTTCATGCCGCAATTCGATCTCGGGCCAGCAGTGGCGGTGCTCGGCAAGGTTTCCATGTATGCCAGCCTTGGCGGCCCCTAGCCACAAGGGCTCCCGGCTACCTCGGATGGTGGCGACGTGATAGCTGCGAGCGCTGCGTGGGGCGAATTTCTAGGAAGCGATCTCACCCAGCCTCTACCGTTAGACAACTGATCGTGCTTTATCATTGCAGCTTTGATAGGTCAGCTAGGCCAAACCAAGTTTTTTTTTCTTTTGAAATACAGCAACCAAGCTGTCCCCCGATAAGACATGAAAAAGAATTGTATCGTACCGGTTCGGTTTAAGTCACTTTGCGGTGGAACCTATTGCGTGTGTTGGATGGCTCAACATCGGAGAGATTTTGTGCGTTGGATCCATGTTATTTGACGGCTTAGATCTATTGTATCTACGAAGATTGCTCTTTTATAAGTAGTTTAGAAGAACAACTCATGAATCTTTCAATGACATATTAAACACTCTCAGCTATTTTAGGCTATTCATTCTACTCAACATCACAAAGCTTTAGAACTAAAATAACATTTAGCATGGCATGAAAAAGTTCTAGCAATAGTCTATACAGGCTTCTACTTGCACCATTATAAATTCTACTTTAAACAACAGTTTCTTCTCCCAACAAGCACCATACAAGATATGTTTTAACAAAAACTCTCGAAATGCTACAGCAAGCAAACATGATAGTACTCACATAATACTAGTAAAAATAACAGCTCTAATAATAGATGCATGCAAAACAGGAGCTAAATAAATGCAGCAGCCAGACAAAGATTAAGAATACAAAGTATTCCCATGAAAAAACGGAGCGTGTCACTCTCCAATAAAAGAATGCTGGGGTTCAACCAAGATTATTGCAAAAATAAAAACAAACTTAAAGAAAAAAAATCTGAAAACAAAAATAAAAGACGCTCCAAGTAAAGCACATAAGATGTGACCGAATAAAAATATAGTTTCACTAGAAGTGACCTGATAATTTGTCGATGAAGAAGGGGATGCCTTGGGCATCCCCAAGCTTAGACGTTTGAGTCTTCTTGGAATTTTCTGGGATGTACCACCGGGGAATCCCCAAGATTAGGCTTTTCACTCTTCTTGATCACGTCATATCATCATCTTCTCTTGACCCTTGAAAACTTCCTTCACACCAAACTTCTCACAATCTTCATTAGCAACGTTAGTGCAATCGAAATAATAAATTCACATGGTTCAGTTTCAACACATGCCTAACACTCAAAAACACATTAGCTACTGACTTCTTTTAAAACTCTTTTTCTCAAAAGAACACCAAAACAAAGCGATTAAGATGCAAATGCAATTATTGGCAGAAATCTGTCAAAACAGGACAACAGGTAAATATTATTTGTTTCGAATATCTTCTGTTACTCAAATCAAAAAGTGGTCAACTAATAAAAGTTGCTTATACAGCCCAGGATTATGCACAAAAAAACTCAGGTCATTTTGAAATTTCTGTGATATTATACGGAATAAACAGTGGACAGTAGAAATCTGTTTCCTGTGCAGAAATCCGAAATATAGCCTCAACTTTCCACTAGAGGCTTTACTTGGCTCAACAAAAACTCAAAAGAAAAGATACAGTGGGGTTTCTAAGGAAATAGACAACACCCAGGTACAAAGCACACAAAAGAAAACAAAATAAAATGGGTTGAAAACAGCGAAATAAAACAGGTTGTCTCCCGGTAGCGCTTTTCTTTAACGCCTTTCAGCTAGGCATAGAAAGAAACTCAAGTAATTTCAAGTGAGGCATTCAAATCAAGATTTGGCAATTATTTAGTAATACATTGTATTTTATCTAAGTGAGCTTCAGTCTCTTAGTACTTTTAGGCTTACTATCTTCATCAAATAAATTCTCAGGAACAATCCAATCAAAATTCTTTTCTTGGGCTTCGTGCAGTGCCACCAATTTAAAGGGGATTGGTATTTTATCCTTGTTTTCATTATTAGATTCAGTTTTTTCTAGAGCACCAAAATTGTCTACACATGAGCCAAGCATATTGAAACGATCAAAGACTTTTCTGGCTTCTACAACAACATCTCCAAATTCTTTAAGCATAGTTTCTAAGATGAAGTTTCTTTTCTCAACATCTTCAATGTTATTCAAGTTGAGGAACATATGTTGTAACATGGGATGGAGGTTAACAAACCTAGCTTCTAGCATGTGAACTAAAGAAGTTACAGGAGTCTCGTAATTGGGAGCAAGTTCTACTACGGAGTTTTCCTCAAAGTTATCATGCTTACTAACATGATCAAAGAATTCTTTGATAGTGTCCTTTCGAAGTATAGAACCACTTCCTACCGGCAAATCTTTCAAGGTAAACTTAGGGAACAACATGATGAAAAAAAATAACAACATAGAGACAAAAATAACAACTAGAATAAGAACTGATTTTTTGTGTTTTTGATAAAGAGAAGCAAAACAAGACAAAAATAAAAACAAGACAATAAGCAAAATAAAGAGGTTGAGAGTGAGAGACTGCCCTTGCCAGAAGACTCTTCCTCCCCGGCAACGGCGCCAGAAATTTCCTTGATGGTGCGTGTTGGGATACCCCAAGAGGATGGTGTGATGACCACAAAGGTAGGAAATTCCCCTTAGTTAAGAACCAAGGTTATCAATCCAGTAGGACAAAAAGGACCTTTGGAAGGTTGATGCCCCTGACGGTGGTGATGGCTCACCGGTGTCAGCAACAACGTGGAACCTGCACACAACACAACCAAAATACTTTGTCCCGACGGTACGGTGAGGTTGTCAATCTCACCGGTCTTGCTGAAAACAAAGATTAGATGTATAGTGTGGAAAATAATGTATGCTTGCAGTAAGTAAAGAAAGCAGGAAATTGAGGTGGTTTGTTTTAACAATGTTGGAAAATGGACCGGGGTTCATAGGTTCACTAGTGGTTTCTCTCCATAAAAGATAGCATGATGGGTGAACAAATTACAACTGGGCAATTGACAAATAGAGGTTGCACCGTAGTGCACATTCATGGCATGATGACTACTATGATATTTAGTGTGGGCATTACAACAATATACATAGACCATAATCCAACTGCATCTATGGCTAATAATCCACCCTCAGGTTATCATCCAAACCCCCTTAGGTATTAAGTTGCAAGCAACAGATAACTGCATTAAACAAAGTGTGTAATGTAAGCAATGATTGTACACGCGGGCATTCTCACTGTTGTTTTGTCCCTAGTGGCAACAGTAGATCCTCCCCTTCACGTTTCTGTCACTCGAGCAAGGTGAAAAGGAGGCATGAACCCACTATCGAGCATAAATAATCCCTCTTGGAGTCACTAGCAACTACTTGGCTAGAGCACCATTAGCAGCGAAAAGCATGCAAGATCACAAATAGCATATGCAATAAAGACTATAATCAACTTGGCATAAGTTCAATATTCATCGGATCCCAGCAAACACAGCACATCGAGTTACATAATATCAATCTCGATCATGTCAGGCAGCTCATGAGATCTAAACATGGAGGCATATGAGGAGGAGACAACCATCTAGCTACTGCTATGGACCCGTAGTCCAAGGATGAACTACTCACGCATCACTCCGGAGGCAAGCATGGTGATGTAGAGGCCTCCGGTGATGATCTCCTCTCTGGAAGGGTGCCGGAGACAGCTTCAGACCCCCCTGATCTAGGGTTGACGGTGACGGCGGCTGCGGAACTTTTCGGGGATATTTGGTCAGGTGTTTAGGGTTTTCCATCCGAGGGGAATAAATAGGCGAAATGGTAGAGGCAGTGGAGCCCCTGGGGGCCCCACACCACACCCTGGGGCGGCCAAGGGGGGCACCACCCCAGGGTGTGGGCCCCTTGATGCCCCTCTTCGTCTCCTCTTCGGTCTTCTGGATGCTTCTGGGGAAAATAGGCACTTCGGGCTTTATGGGGCCCAATTCCGAGAATATTTCCAGAATAACTTTTCTGAAACCAAAAACATCAGAAAATAGGGAACTAGCACTATGCATCTTGTTAATAGGTTAGTCCCGTAAATCGTGTAAAAATGACATAAAGAAGAGAGAAAACATGTAGCAATTGGCATAATATCATCATGGAGCATCAGAAATTATAGATACGTTGGAGACGTATCAACGCCCCATTCCACAAAGACCTACATCGATACTAGACAAGGTGAACTCACTCATCTCTATGCATCCCACCCTGGCCTCACAACCCAGCCAGGCCGGCCTCCCAGGCCGGGTTTCCTGCACACACGGGATTTGGTCCCTTTTCCACCATTTCACCCCTCACCTACCCGCTTGGCTATAAAAGGAACCCCCTTGGACCATATCTAGGTTAGGATGAATTTAGACGAATTGAGCTTTGCTATTGTACCCCTCTTGTGAGGCTATGATACGTCATAAACGTATCCTTAATTTATGATGTTCCATGTTGTTTTCATGCCATATGCTACATGTTTTCCTTACACTTTATGTCATTTTTATGGATTCCCCGGGACTAACCTATTGACAAGATGCCACAGAGCCAGTTCATGTTTTCTGTTATTTTTATTTTCAGAAAAGTTCTTCTGGAAATATTCTCGGAATTGGATGATTCAAAAGCCAGAAGTCTTAGAAGTCCCGGAGGGTCAAAGAAGTCCAAAGGAGACCCGGAGCCCCCAAACCATGCCTGGGCGCGTGTGGGCCCCTAGCCGCGCCTAGGGTTGGTGTGGACCCCTCGGGCGCCCACCGCCATCGCCCTTTCGCCTATATATGCCCCCCGATGCATAAACCCTAAAGAGATCAGCCTTTTTCCACAAAAATTTCCGTAACTCCGCCGCCGCTGTCGACAAGTTTTGGGGGACAGAAAACTCTGTTCCGGCACCCTGCCAGGACGGGGAAGTGCCCCCAGAGTCATCTCCATCGACTGCACCGCCATCTTCATCGCCGTTGTTGTATCTTATGATGAGGAGGGAGTAGTTCTCCTCCGGGGATGAGGGCTCTACCAGTAGCTATGTGTTTCATCTCTCTCTCTCCCATGGTGTGATCTTTATGTGATCATGAGCTTTGTAATCTAGTTGAATAAGTAGATGTTACTCTTCATTTGTTATGCTACTCAAGTGGTTTTGTTATGAGATCTCTGTAAACACTTTGATCATGGTGTAAAGGTGATAGTGTGTGCACCATGTGGTTTAGCATGATATTTATATCTTGTGTTGGATGACCCTATAAAATTGTGGCCTTTTTTAGTACTGATTTGGGGCGCTCATAGTGATAGTGTGGGGTGCCCTAGAGAGGCAATACATATTTGAGGAGTGTTGTTACAACCCTACGCATGGATTGGTGTTTATTATCCGACCGGAGAGTGGCTCGGAGTAGCGTAGTGAAGAGATGATATTTATGCATTCAATTATGTTATCATTGTTGAGAGTTTCCACTAGTGAAAGTAGGATCCCTATGCCTTGTTTTTAAGCATTGAAACACAGTTTACAATCAGTTCCGCTACATGTTTGCTTGCTGCCATTTTTATTTCAGATTGCTATTATCAGTTATAATTACCCATACTACTTGTATTTTATTCTCTCTTCGCCGAACAACTGCACCTATACAATTGAAAATTTCATTAGGTGTGTTGGGGACACAAGAAACTTCTTGTATCGTAATTGCAGGGTTGCTTGAGAGGGATACCTTTGACCTGTTCTTCCATGAGTTCGATAAACCTTAGGTGATCCACTTAAGAGAAACTTGCTCCTTTATACAAACCTCTGCACTTGGAGGCCCAACACTGTCTACAAGAATAGAAGCGTGCGTAGACATCAAGCTCTTTTCTGGCACTGTTGCCGGGGAGGTAAGGTAGAAGGTTCTCACATCCTCTGTGAGTGCTCAAAGTTATTTGCTTTACATTCTGCAATTATATCTTTTTGTTTCTTGTTTTTATTTTCACTAGTTAGGCTTATTTTTACTTGTTCCTTGTTTTTATTTTTTTTTACTAGTTAGGCTTAATGGAAAACAACAAAAATATGAGAGAGCTTTATAATCTTTATCTTGAATTAGGACATGATGCTTTTGAAGAGAAATTTAAAAAACCTATGGAACTTTATTTGCATGCTAGTAGGAATGTTATTAGTATGAATTCTTTGAACACCATTATTGCTAATTCTATGGAAAAGTCTAATCTTGCGGAAGTTGGTTTTGATGAATATGATATTTTTAGTCCCCCAAGTTTTGAGGAGGAAATTTTCTTTGATGATACTTTGCCTCCAATATATGATGATTATAATGATTGTGGTATTCTAGTTCCACCTACTATTGAGGAGAAAATTAGTTATGATTACAATATGCCTCCTATATTTGATTATTATGGTGATGAGAATAATAATGATAGCTATTTTGTTGAATTTTCTCCCACTACTATTAATGAGAATGACTATGCTTATGTCGAGAGTATTAATTCTTTTATGCATGTGGCTCATGAGAAGGATGTTTTATGTGATAGTTATATTATTAATTTTATTCATGATGCTACTGTAAGTTATTATGAGAGAGGGAAACATAGTCTTATGCATCTCAACAATATCAAGTTTCCCCTCTTTATGTTGAAATTTTTGAAGTTGCACTTGTTTTGCTTTCCTATGCTAGCCACTTTGTGCTTTATTGACTTGTTCTTCTACAAGATTCTTTTTTTATAGGAAGTGGGTTATACTTAAATTTGTTTTATGATTGATTCTTGATGTTCTCTTTTGCTTCAATTCATATTTCTTATGTGAGCATCTTCTCAAATTATCATGCCTAGCTAAAAGGCGTAAAAGAAAAACACTTATTGGGAGATAACCCATGGTTTTATTTTTGCTTTGTTATTCTTTGTTTTCTTTGAGTCAAGGGGTTTTATACTTCTGTAGAAACCGCTTTGTATCTTTATTTTCATGTTTTAGTTGTGCCAAGTAAAGTTTCTAGCGAAAGTTGGAGTTGATTTTGGATTTCTGCACAGAAAACAGATTTCTGCTGTCCACCGTAAAAAAATCGTATAAAATCCAGAAAGATCAAAATGAGCTGAAATTTTTCGTGCTTATTCCTCAGCTAATTCCAAAACGTTTTTGTTCTTTATTTTTTTCGATTTGAGCAACGTAAGTGCAACGAAATAATTCTTCTTTACAGACTGTTCTGGTTTGGCAGATTTTGCCATTTTTCTTGCATTTGCTCTTTTACGATGTCAAGTGGATTTATTTGCTTCACGAAACATCAGTGGCTGTGGCTAATGTTTAACAGTATCAATATCACTTGTTCCCATGCATAACCCATGGATTTTGTATTATTGCTCTAACCCTCTAATGCAAATTACATTGAGTGTGGTGTGAAGGAAGTTTTCAAGGGTCAAGAGAAGAGGGTGATATAATGTGATCAACAAGAGTGCAAAGCCAAAGCTTGGGGATGCACCTGTGGTTCATCCCAGAAAATTATAAGAAGACTCAAGCTTCTAAGCTTGGGTATGCCTAAGGCATCCCCTTCTTCATCAACAATTTATCAGGTCACTTCTAGTGAAACTATATTTTTATTCGGTCGCATCATATGAAATTTACTTGGAGCGTCTATTTGTTTTTCTTTTGTTTTACTTTATTTTCTTTTGTTTTCCTTGCTGCAATAATACAATTGGAACCTAGCATTCTTTATGGGAGAGAGACATGCTCCGCTTTTTCGTTTGAATACTCGTTATGCTCGTATTCTTAGTTTTTCTTCTAGTTGCTGCAAAATTCCTGTTTAGCTCCTGTTTTTCTTGCATCTCTTATTCAAAGCTGTTAGTTTTAGTAGATTTATGTTAGTACTCACTTGTTTCATTTCTGAATCTCTTGGAGATTTTTTGTTTATTATGAAATTCTTGATGTTGGAAAGTAGTAGTATAGTTTTTGTGCTTATAACGGTGCAATTAGAAGCTTGTATAGACGGTGGCTAGACTTTTTCATGTCATGCTAGATGTTATTTTAATTCCAAATCCTAGTAGTTCTTTTTGTAGCATTATTTTTCTCAAATAGCTGAGAGTGTTTAATGTTCCTTAGAAAGAATCATGAGTTGTTCTGGACATATTGAAGCATAAATTTGTGTGTTCTCCTTTGAATGTTTTCTTTGGTTGACTTGGCGCATGCTCACACCATGTTTATGACTACAAACCAGTCACTTATAGCCTCAATGATCATTTAGTTTTTAAACTTTTAGTACCACTTATGATTTGATTAATGATGTTTTTGTTGCTATGCATGATTATGGCCATTATTGCTCTCTTGATTTGTCGCTCCCAGTCTTTTGCTAGCCTCCACCTGTACTGAGTATGAGCTCTACTCGTGCATCCAACTCCCAAAAACCAAAGTTTACCAAATGTGTCAACCATACCTACCTATATGTGGTATTTAACCACCACTCCAAAGTAAATTGCTCATGTGTTACCTTTAAAACCTTCAAAATTACTCCTGTTTTGTGCTCATGTTTTAGCTCATGAAGACGTAGATAGAGAATCTTTATCTCACTTGTTGATTGGACTTTCCCACCCTGGACTAGTGACTTCATCCACTTATCCAATTGATAGAAGAGCTGGCAGCGGGGTGCCCAGCCCCAAAGTAATACAACAAATTCTCTTCACTATTTTTGCCATTGATTTATCAGTCAAAGCATAATTGTGTAAACAAAAGAGAAAGACGGGTGACCTTCTATCCAGATGCGTCCTTCTATGGGAGCCGCTCTTGTGAAGTCTAGTTGGCTTGTGACGTACTGTATTTTATTTTTACTATTCGTTGACATAAGCATACACCTCTCTAAGACTTAGGCAGCACTCCGTGGTATGTGAATGTTGACAGGCACCCGAGGATACGCTTAGCTATGGTTTGTGTAAGAAAGGTTGGGAGGAGTTTCAACCATTTAATACCTTTGTTTAACAAAATAAAAGCTCTAGCACATGTGTGATCCCTACTTCCATCTGCAAAGGGCCTTTCTTTTACTTTTGTGTTGAGTCTCCATCTTCTAACTTTATGCACAGTTGATAGAGCATGGTTACCATTCTGAGTTTAATGTGCATATGTCCCAGAAACATTATTAATTGATTCATGATGTGTTATTGTTTGTTCTCAAATTATTTTTTCTAGTCTTCCTTATGAACTTTGAAGGTGTCCTGGCATTTATGTCTTGCCCCATTCTTAAGGACAAGAGAAATATCACTTTGCTATGTTATCTCTATGCTTGAAATAAACGTACAGCTTTCGAGTGCAGTATTATTCATGGTCTTTTGTTTGTGTTACTCTTCATGATGCAAGGTGATTACTATGTTTTATTGTTATAATTATATTTATCATGATCGTGTTAAAATTCTATGATCTCAGCTATGCTTATGCTTTTACAATTTGGATGATCAAGTTTATGTTGATAGCATGTCACCTCGTAAATTATGTGTTTTTTATCGTTTACCTACTCGAGGACGAGTAGGAACTAAGCTTGGGGATGTTGATACGTCATAAATGTATACTTAATTTCTGATGTTCAATGTTGTTTTCATGCCATATGATACATGTTTTCCTTACACTTTATGTCATTTTTATCGATTTTCCGGGACTAACCTATTGACAAGATGCTACAGAGCTAGTTCATGTTTTCTGTTGTTTTTAGTTTCAGAAAAGTTGTTCTAGAAATATTTTCGGAATTGGACGATTCAAAAGCCAGAAGCCTTAGAAGTCCCGGAGGGTCAAGGAAGTCCAAAGGAGACCTAGAGGGGGGCGGAGCCCCCACACCATGCCTGGGTGCGGATGGGCCCCTGTCCACGCCTGCGGGTGGTGTGGTCCCCTCATGCACCCACCGCCATCGCCCTTACGCCTATATATATGCCCCCCCCCGATGCATAAACCCTAAAGATACCAGCTTTTTCATGAAAAGTTCCGTAGCTCCGCCACCGCCGACGACAAGTTTCGGGGGACAGAATTCTCTGTTCCGGCACCCTACCAGGACGGGGAAGGGCCCCCAGAGCCATCTCCATCGACTCCACCGCTTCTTCATCGTCGTTGCTGTCTCCTATGATTAGGAGGGAGTAGTTCTCCTCTGAGGCCGAGCGCTCTACTGGTAGCTATGTGTTTCATCTCTCTCTCTCCCATGGTGTGATCTTTATGTGATCATGAGCTTTGTAATCTAGTTGAATAAGTAGATGTTACTCTTCATCTATTATTCTACTCAAGTGGTTTTGTTGTGAGATCTTCATAAACACTTTGATCACGTTGTAAAGGTGACAGTGTGTGCACCGTGTCGTTTAGCATGATATTTATATCTTGTGTTGGATGACCATATGAAATTGTGGCGTTTGTTTAGTACTAATTTGGGGCGCTCATGGTGGTTCGGAGTAGCGTAGTGAAGAGATGATATTTATGCATTCAATTATGTTATCATTGTTGAGAGTGTCCACTAGTGAAAGTAGGATCCCTAGGCCTTGTTTTTAAGCATTGCAACACCGTTAACAATCAGTTCTTCTACATGTTTGCTTGCTTCCATTTTTATTTCAGATTTCTATTATCACTTATAATTACCCATACTACTTGTATTTTATTCTCTCTTCACCAAACTAGTGCACCTATACAACTGACAGTTGTATTAGGTGTGATGGGGACACAAGAGACTTCTTGTATCGTAATTGCAGGGTTACTTGAGAGGGATACCTTTGATCTCTTCCTCCCTGAGTTCGATAAACCTTGGGTGATCCACTTAAGGGAAACTTGTTGCTGTTCTATGAACCTCTGTACTTGGAGGCCCAACACTATCTACAAGAATAGAAGCGTGCGTAGACATCAGGCTACTATTATGATGTGTATCTAGGACCGTATCAAGGCTACTCCAATTAATTGTATTTTTGATCGTATCAAGGCTACACTGGGTTACCTATCCTTTCCCCTTGGGAATCAGTTAGGGACTTTCCAATCTATCTCAACTGACCCTTGAGGTTTTATTGGCGTCGTGGACCGGCCACGGGTGTTGAATCGGTTTCAGATAAGGTGAGTTCGGTTGGACTGATCGTTTCGTAGGGGGCCATTGCGGCTGAGTTGATGTGAGATCGAGTCTTTCAGTTCACGCTATTTACCCTCTCTCGTCGATCCCCCTTTTGTGTTCTTCGTGTTCTTGAGTTCTTGGCCAATTTGTGAAGATCGGGCCACCCAAGAGGTTAACACCTCCATCATCTCGAATCAGCAGCTAGACTGACACGACAACGACCCCCACCATCCCCCTTTCCACCAAAAAATTTCTTCCGCAACCCTAAATTCAAAAATTTCACCAAAAATATCCTCAAAAGGGATTTCGACCGATCTGTTGATTTGTTGAGTTTTTCGTGGATTTAATCCATGCATTTGTTTCTTAAGACCATTACCCACCTTTCTATTCAGCCACTTTCTTTAATTTTTCCACAATTTTTTCTTGGATTTCAAGGAATTTCGAAATTTGGGCAAAAATCCCAGAAAAATCCTGTTCTTCGATTCCTGGACAGTTTCAAAGTTGTTTTTCTTTGTCCTTGTTGGTCCGATTTGACTGATTCAAGTTTAAAAGCGAAGCCCCCAACATCATCTATGAAACTACATCACCGGATCGACACGATGTCAACAACCCCCGACCGGAAGTCCGTGATCATCCATCAAATATGTATAACTTGCTTCCGCTTGAACTAACCCCTCTTTTTGTGTACCTTGCCCATTCGGACTAGCTCTTTTAGATCGCTTGGCATTGCACTAATGGCAATGGGAGTGCGTGTTTGACACTTATGAGAGCGTAGTTTCGAGTATACATTGGCATTTTGGAATCATCAAAAATCAAAAAAAAAGAGAAAAGGAAGAAAAAAAATAAAAAGATCGATGCCAATTGCTATCACTTGTAGGAACGTGTAGCTTCATGTCGCAAAACAGAAAAGGGTTACTGGTTGCCACGATGCAAATCTTGTTGCCTTTTAAAGTTTGCGGTCTGAGCTAGTATTCTCCTTGTGTTAGTGTGTCACTAAGCTTAGTCTTCGTTAGGAACATTTCGTCTCCGCTCGTCCTTTGGCCGCACTAACCCCATTAATCACTTGTGTGTGTGTGTGTGTGTGTGTTCCATTTTTGTTTCCTCCACTAGGATTTCGTTCTTTTTCTAACATTTCATTTGGTTCATTTCTACATTTTACAACAAACTTTTCTTCGGATTTGTTGATTTTCTTTGCCACTTTCCTTACCCATTTTCAACTCCATATAAAGTGTGTGTGTTGTCGTTTGCGGTTTTCTTTCGATATTTTTGAACTCACCTTTGTCATACCGCCCTACACCTAGGCTCGTCCACTAGCCTCAATATGACCAAGAAAGGTAATGTTGGGTAAGTGAGACATTTGTTCTTCATATCACACTTGTGTGCATTTGATATGGCTAGGGAAGGAGTGTTGACAAGTCCAAGCTCGGAAGATGAAGGAAACTCGTTCTCCAATGAAAACTTCAACACCTTCGTGACCCACAACAAACATTTCCAACTTCACCAACTTGTTTGTGACGGATTGGAGTGCTTTGACCGTCGACTACATGCTCAACACGCTCGATTGAATGATCACATGGCGCTTATCCACATCAACTTGGCCAAAATCGCCAACCGCCATGGATCATCATCGTCATCAAGGTCTCGGCGTTCAAGCCAACAACCCCAAGCTCATCACCAAGCTCGTAGCCACGATCATCATCACCACGTGGACTATGGTGTACTTCCACACCAAGAACCTCCACCATCTCCACAAGCTCCTCGACGAGATTGGTATGAGAATAGCTCTCCATCACCACCTCCTCGACACCGACAAGGCCGTGGTGACCCTCTTCAAGATCACCCTCTACGACCGTATCTTCACCAACATCATCACCCACCTCCTCCAAGCTCCGCTCATGACTATGGTCTACATGACTTCGTGGATGGTGCTCGCCCACATCAAAGGCTTCCAAGGCACAATAAGCATCACCACCATAATGATCGTGAAGAACAAGACCGTCATCCACACCGTGACTATGAACAAGACCATCCTCAACACAATGAGCATGATGATAGTGAACGCCGTGAAGCAAACCTCCACCGACTTCACCACAATGACCATCGTCGCCATCCTCCTCATCATGAACGCCAACGCCAAGCCAATGAGGATGCCCACATGACATTTTCCCTCCTATCTTTGATGAAGACCCACATGAACGACCCCATCAACAATAAGCAAGTGAGGATGCTCCACATGATCTTTCACCTCCCATCTTTGATGAACACCCCAAGAGAGACCCCATCGACAATATGAAGACAACACTTTGAGTGCCCTTCGCCTCAATGTCCCTAAGTTAAATGGCCATGATCGTCACCATCCACATGAGGAGTGGGAGCCTACACCTCATCGCCACCAAGAATGTGCTATCTCTTCACGCCACGGCATCGATAATGATCAAGGCCAACCTCCCCATGGATATCATGATCCTACTCATTCATCAAGTGAAGAGGCGAGACGTCCCTCTCCACCAAGAAAGATCGCCAACCACCATGTGTGACATCTTATGAGGAAGTTCTATGGACTTCATGATCAAGAACATGAGCATCCTTCATCACCACAAGCGCCACAACAACATCAAGGGTGCGAAGTTACTCCTCCAATGCCACTAGATCGACATCACCATGAGAATGAGGGTACAAATCCACCAATCTATGATGAAGCTCCACCAGTCTATGATGAAGAATTTGGTTCATATGACCTTATGGAAGATGATCATCTCTTTCCAACCTCCCCACGACCACATCATCGTCACCATTCTCAACAAGAACATGAAGATCAAGAATGTCATCTTCACCGTCATCAACCACTTGAGGATGATACAATGCATGGCTTACACTACCCCATCGTGGAAATGACCGAGCCTTCTTCTACACAAGCAATGGCACTACCCCCACCTCCAAGAAATCCAACATCAAGTGCCAAGAATTTGGAGCCTTCTATTATTTCCTCTCAAGCTTATAGTGAAATGAGTGGTGAGAGAGAGATCCACCATCCCGTGAGTGAGAGCCACAAGCCTACAATGAGTGGTAAAAGCATGAGTGTTCCAAGAGGCATAGCCTTGATTGCCACCATAAGTGAGATGAGAGTTGAGAGCTAAATCCCATTTGTGCTTATTGAAACTAACGGCTTACCAACTCTCTCTCCATCTTTGTTGTCTCTTTTGCAGAAATTTGGTGACCCTATCAAGCATGCTAGCCCTCATGGACTATTCACAATACATGGCTCTCCAAACCGCGTGAACCTCAACACCGACTCGAAGACTTCGAAGGAGTACATTTCACTCGTCAATATCAACATGGAGTTTGACAAGCACATCAACGACAATGCATTCCGTCTACATCCCACATGTAAAGATGTACATGGAGTTCGACAAGCGCATCAACGACAATGCATTCTCCATCTACATCCCACACGTCAAGATGTACATGGAGTTTGACAAGCGCATCAATGAAAATGCATTCTCCCTCTACATCACACACGTCAAGATGTACATGGAGTTCGACAAGCATATCAACAACAATGCATTCTCTGTATACACCCCACATGTCAATATGTACATGGAGTCCGACAAGTGCATCAACGATAATGCATTCCACAACTACCCCCCGCATGTCAAGATGTACATGGACTTCGACAAGCGAATCAACAACAATGCATTCCAGGACTACATCCCACACGTCAAGATGTACATGGACTTCGACAAGCGAATCAACGGTAATGCAAGATATGGAGTGGAGTGCAACCAAGACGTCAAGTTCTTATACATTGAACCGTTTCCACAAGCAATTGAGCGACCTCCTTTTGAGCTCTTCGACGACTACTACACCGACAATCGAGCTCTCCATCAAGCAAACAAAGATGACCATTGCCGATGCCCTCCTCCGAAGTGATGTGTGAGTAGTTCATCCCTGGACTACGGGTCCATAGCAGTAGCTAGATGGTTGTCTTCTCCACTTTGTACCTCATGTTCAAATCTCGTGAGCTTCCCTACATGATCGAGATCATCTTTATGTAATGCTACATGTTGTGTTTGCTGGGATCTGATGAATGTTGAATTCTATGTCTTCTGATTATCAATCTATCATGTTATCTTCATGCATATGTTATTTATGATCTTGCATGCTCTCCGTTATTAGTAGATGCTCTGGCCAAGTAGATGCTAGTAACTCCAAGAGGGAGTATTTATGCTCGATAGTGGGTTCATGCCTCCTTTGCATCTATGCTCGAGTGACAGAAACGTGACAGATGGAGGATGTGTTGTTGCCATTAGGGAGAAAACAACGGCGTTTACCTAGTTTACATGTTTACCACACTTTGCTTACTGTGGTAATCTGTTGCTTGCAACTTAATACCCAACGTTTGTTCGGATGATATTCAGAGGGTGGATTATTAGTTATAGATGTAGTTGGATGACGGTCTATGTATCTTGTTGTAATGCTCGCATGAATCACGTAATAATCTTTATGTATTGCATATGCATTACGGTGCAGCCTTCATTTCTGTCAATTGCCCAGCTATAATTTGTTCACCACACATGTTATTTATCTTTCATGGAGAGATACCTCTAGTGAACTGTGGACCCCGGTCCATTTTCTCATTCTGATAATACACACACTGTTTCCACTGCTTTCACACTGCTTCCACTATTTTCACACAGCTGCTCCTGTTTTCATGCTGTTCTCATACTGTTTTCCACACCATACATTTAGCCTCTTTGTTATCAGCAAAACTAGTGATATTGACAACCTCACTGCTTCTTTGGGGCAAAGTGAATTGTTTGTGTTGTGTAGGTTCCACGTTGCTGCTGAACCGGTAGTGCGCCCTGCCATCTTAGCTGCATCAACCTTCTGAAGTTACTCCTTTCTTCTACTGGTCGATTAAACATTGGTTTCTTTCTGAGGGAAAACTGTTCATGTGCTCATCATACCTTTCTCTTGGGTTTCCCAACGAGTGCAAGATCTGCACCATCAAGGCTATTTTCTGGCGCCGTTGCCGGGGATCTCAAAGTCATCAAGAAGCAACCACTCCCTCGTCAACTCTAGCACCAGCTATTTTCTGGCGTCGTTGCTGGGGAGGAAGATAATTTCTGCAAGGGAAGTCTCTCACTTCCAATCTCTTTACTTTATTTTTGTTTAGTTTAGTTTATTTTATTTTGTCTTGTTTGCTTCTCTTGTCACATGAGGAAATGATCTTCACTTTCAAACAAGGGAATGATGATAGTTTCAAGGAAGCTTGATCTAGATTTTTGTTATTCCTATTGCAAAATTGTACCTAAAATGACTCTAAGCCTGATTCTACGTAGCTTTTATCTTGGCCTTGTTCTTTACTATAGATGTGCTTTGGATACTGTGGTAAGAGGAGATTTCCTTCATTGTGATGGAGATCAAGCTTTTAATGCCATAAAAAAATTAATTGCCGCCTACAACTCACCTAGTAGCTCTAATTAAGCCTTTGCAAGTATTTATGCTAGATTGAATACATTGAGACACATGCTTCTTACTTAAAGGAGGGTCATAGTCAGATTTGTGAACACCTTGATCATGTCCCAATAAACTCTGAAGCCTCAAATATAATCCCTACTGTGAAGGTTACTATTAATGGTGAAACTTTTCATGCTCGTTGTGATATTATGTCTGAATTTTGTCTTATGCCTAAAGAAATTTATGAATCTTTGAATACTTGGAGACTTTTTGAGGGAGGAGAAGAAATACGTCTCAGTAATAACACCACTATATTTCCCATTGGGACAACTGAGGGAATATTTATAAAAATCCTAGGAAGAATGGTATCCACTGATTATCTTGTTATTGAATGTGTAGGAGAGGGCCAAATTACTCTTGGAAGATCTCTGCTGATGCTCTTAGGAGCAACTATTGATATGGGGAGAGGTACCATGACTTTTACTCCGAAACTATGTGTAGACCATCAGTTATCTAAAAGCAATAATAACTGTAAGAAAGGTAAATGTAAGCGTCGTAACAATTTGGATGCTTCTTTGCTTGAAAACACTTGATTCCACTTTTCTGGGCCTAGCTAAAAGGCGTTAAAGAAAAGCACTTCTTGGGAAATAAACCATGGTTTTATTTTTGCTTTGTTTTTTATGTTTTATTTGATTCAAGGGGTTGTATACTTCTGTAGCAACTCCTTTGTATCTTTATTTTCATGTTTTAGTTGTGCCAAGTAAAGTTTCTGACGAGAGTTGGAGGTGGTTTTGGATTTCTGCGCAGGAAACATATTTATGCTGTCCACCGTAAAAAATCGCATAACCCACAGGAAGATCAGAATGATCTGAATTTTTTTGTGCTTATTCCTCAGCAATTCCGGAACTTTTTCTTTCTTTAAGTTTTTTATCTGAGCAACATAAGGGCCCCGAAAAAATTCGTCTTTACAGACTGTTCTAGTTTTGGCAGATTCTGCCATTTTTCTTGCATTTGCTCTTTTACGATGTCAAGTGGATTTCTTTGCTTCACGAAACATCAGTGGATGTAGCTAATGTTTAAAAGTATCAATTTGTTTCACTAACCCTCTAATGCGAATTACTCTTTGAGTGTGGTGTGAAGGAAGTTTTCATGGGTCAAGAGAAGAGGGTGATATAATGTGATCAAGAAGAGTTCAAAGGCAAAAATTGGGGATGCCCCCGTGGTTTATCCCAGCAAATTCTAAGAATACTCAAGCATCTAAACTTGGGGATTCGCAAGGCATCCCCTTCTTCTTCAACAATTTATCAGGTCACTTCTAGTGAAACTATATTTTTATTCGGTCGCATCATATGAAATTTACTTGGAGCGTCTATTTGTTTTTCTTTTGTTTTACTTTATTTTCTTTTGTTTTCCTTGCTGCAATAATACAATTGGAACCTAGCATTCTTTATGGGAGAGATACATGCTCCGCTTTTTCGTTTGAATACTCGTTATGCTCGTATTCTTAGTTTTTCTTCTAGTTGCTGCAAAATTCCTGTTTAGCTCCTGTTTTTCTTGCATCTCTTATTCAAAGCTGTCAGTTTTAGTAGATTTATGTTAGTACTCACTTGTTTCATTTCTGAATCTCTTGGAGATTTTTTGTTTATTATGAAATGCTTGATGTTGGAAAGCAGTAGTATAGTTTTTGTGCTTATAACGGTGCATCATATGAAGTTTACTTGGAGCGGTGGTTTGTTTTTGTTTTGTTTTCCTTTCTGCAATAATATAGTTGGACCCTAGCATTCCTTGTTTGTGAGAGAGACACGCTCCGCTGTTTCGTTTGAATACTCGTTATGCTCGTATTTTTAGTTTTTCTTCTAGCTATTGCAAAATTCCTGTTTAGCTCTTGTTTTCATTGCATCTATTATTCAGAGTTGTTAGTTTTAGTAGAGTTGTGTGAGTACTCTCATGTTTGCTTGCTGTATCATTTAGAGAGTTTTTGTTAAAACATATTTTGTATGGTGCTTGTTGGGAAAAGAAATTGCTGCTTGTAGTAGAATTTATAACGGTGCAAGTAAAAGCTTGTATAGACTATGGCTAGAATTTTTCGTATCATGCTATATGTTATTTTAATTCTAAAGCCTAGTGGTTATTTAGTAGCATTATTAATCTCAAATAGCTAAGAGTGTTTAATGTGCCATTGAAAGAATCATGAGTTGTTCTTGTCATTTTGAAGCATAACTTTCTAGTGTTCTCCTTTGAATGTTTTATTTGGTTGACATGGCGCATGCTCACACCATATTTATGACTATGATCCAGTCACTTATAGCCTCTATTATCATTTAGTTTTTGAACTTGTGGTACCACTTATGCTTTGATTAATGATGTTTATGTCGCTATGCATGATTATGGCCATTACGCTCTCTTGATTTGTCGCTCCCAGTCTTTTGCTAGCCTGCACCTGTACTGAGTATGAGCTCTACTCGTCAATCCAACTCCCAAGAAACCAAGTTTGCCAAATGTGTCCACCATACCTACCTACATGTGGTATTTAACTGCCACTCCAAAGTAAATTGCTCATGTGTTACCTTTAAAACTTTCAAAATTACTCCTGTTTTTTGCTCCTGTTTTAGCTCATGAGGACGTAAATAGAGAATCTTTATCTCACTTGTTGATTGGACTTTCACACCCTGGACTAGTGGCTTCATCCACTTATCCAATTGATAGAAGAGTTGGCAGCGGGGTGCCCAACCCCAAAGCAATACAACAAATTCTCTTCACTATTTTTGCCCCTGATTTATCAGTCAAAGCATAATTGTGTAAACAAAAGAGAAAGAGGGATGACCTTCTACCCAGATGCGTCCTTCTATGGGAGACGCTCTTGTGAATTCTAGTTGGCTTGTGACGTACTGTATTTTCTGTTTACCATTTGTTGACATAAGAATACACCTCTCTAAAAAAATGTTTTCAATACCTTTGTTTAATAAAATAAAATCTCTAGCACATGAGTTGATCCCTGCTTCCCTCTGCGAAGGGCCTTTCTTTTACTTTTATGTTGAGTGTCCATCTTCTAACTTTATGCAAAATTGAGAGATCATAGTTCCCATTCTGAGTTTAATGTGCATTTGTCCCAGAAACATCACTAATTGATTCATGATGTGTTATTGTTTGTTCTCTTATTATTTGTTCTAGTATTCCTCATGAACTTTGATGGTGTCTGATAGGTCCATTTTGCATCAATATTTTATATCATAATTTTCTGTTATTCATCGATATATTTCATGTTATGATGCATCTCTTATGTTATTTTCTCTTATTTTGCATGTTTTATAATTTTTGGAGAATAAACAGCGGGACCAGAAATCTGATGGAAAAATCACCGTCGAGATACCATATTTCAGAAGATCGGAAGAAGAAGGGGGACATCTGGGGGTTCCTAAAAGTCCCGAGGAGGAACACAGCCAGAAGGAGAGCCAGAGGGGGGCCCACACCTAGGGGTGGCGCGGCCAGGGGTGTGGCACCCCTGGCCCACCTCCAGGGGTCATCTTTGGCCCCCCTGACCCCGAGGGAACCCTAAGCCTCATTCCATCCTCGAGGAATTATTCGGCTGCTGCTGCGGGGCGGAAAACACTCGAGATAGAAAAGCTCTCTGGCACGAAGGAATCTGCCGGGGAAATTCCTCTCCGGGGAGGGGAATTCACCGCCATCGTCACCGTCATCGCTCCCGGCAACATCAAGATCGTCATCACCACCAGCACCATCACCCTCATCATCCACCTTCATCCCGCTGTAATACTTAGGGGCCTATATCGTTGTTTTGCATCAGATCTCTCTCCCGGTGTGGATTACTTGTTAGTAGTTGACGCTTGTGAGATTTATCGGTGTTTGCACTTTATGACCAGATTGTTATCATCCATTATATCACCTCTGATCATGATCCATATGATGTGTTGTGAGTACTTCGTGTTGTTCTTGAGGACATGGGAGAAGTCAAGTTGTTAGTAGTGAAGTAATGTTGAATAATATTAATGTTTGATATTTAAGTTGTGGTGTTTTCTTCTAGTGGTGTCATGTGAACGTCGACTACACGATACTTCATGATTTATGGGCCTAGGGGAATGCATCATGTATTTGGCTACTAATTGTGGGGTTGCCAGAGTAACAGAAACGTAAACCCCCGTTAGGAAACCATTACACGAGGGAGCGTAGGATCCCGGAGTTTAAGTTTGTGGTTAGATTTATTTCTTAATTACCTTCTTGTAGTTGCGGATGATTGCAAGGGGTATAATCACAAGTATGTATTAGTCTTGGATGGGACGATACATTAGCATAGATTCACCCACACAACACTTATCAAAACACCAAAGTTATTCAGCTGCATGGAACAAAAGCACTTGACAGAAACCTCTCGTGTGTCCTCGAAAACATTTGTTAATCATAAGTAAACTCACCGGCTTGTCCTTTGCTGAAGAAAGGATTGGGCCACTCGCTGCAATTATTATTACTACATTTTATGTACTCGCACTTTATTTATCTGCAATATCAAAAACCCCTACAAATCTCTTTTCCAGTATTTACAGTTATTCCTTCATCAAAACTGCTTGTCAACACCTTCTGCTCCTCGTTGGGTTCGACACTCTTATTTATCGTAAGTACTACAATACACCCCCTATACTTGTGGGCATCAGTGTCCTGGCATTTATGTTTTGCCCCAATCTTAAAGACAAGTGAAATATCACTTTGCCATTCCATCTCTATGCTTGAAACAAGCGTATATCTTTCATTGCATTATTATTCATGATCTTTTATTTCTGTTACTTCTCATGATGCAAGGTGATTGCTATGCTTTATTGTTAAAATTTTATCTATCATGCTTGTGTTGAAGTTCTATGATCTCAGCTTACTTATGCTTTTACATTATTGATGATCAAGTTTATGTTGGTAGCTAGTCACCTCAGAAATTATGTGTTTTTATCGTTTACCTACTCGAGGACGAGTAGGAACTAAGCCTGGGGTGTTTATACGTCATAAACGTATCCTTCATTTACGATGTTCCATGTTATTTTCATGTTGTTCCCTACATGTTTTCTATACACTTTATGTCTTTTTTTTATCAATTTTCCGGACTATCCTATTGACAAGATGCCATAGAGCCAGTTCCATGTTTTCTGCTGTTTTTAGTTTCAGAAAAGTTGTTCTGAAAATATTCTTGGAATTGGAAAATTCAAAACCCGGAAGTGTTAGAATTCCCGAAGGTTCCACGGAGTCCGAAGAGGCCCAGAGGGGGCCACACCATAGGGCGGCGCGCCCCATAGCCGCGCCTGGGGTGGTGTGGGCCCCTCGGGGGTCCGCCGCCATCGCCCTTTCGCCTATTTGTTCCCCCCGATAAATCAAACCTAAAAATATACCACTTTGTCCCGAGAAACACCCGAGGCTGCCGTCATCGTCATCCCGAGATCGAGAGGGTTCTGGAGCTCTCCCCGGCACCTTGGCGGGAGGGGAATTCATCACCGGAGGGGTCTACACCACCATGCCCTCCTCCTAAGTGATGCGTGAGTAGTTCATCCCTGGACTACGGGTCCATATAAGTAGCTAGATGGTTTTCTTCTCCACATTGTACCTCATGTTCAGATCTCGTGAGCTTCCCTACATGATCGAGATCATCTTTATGTAATGCTACATGTTGTGTTTGCTGGGATCTGATGAATGTTGAATGCTATGTTTTCTGATTATCAATCTATCATGTTATCTTCATGCATATGTTATTTATGATCTTGCATGCTCTCCGTTATTAGTAGATGCTCTGGACAAATAGGTGCTAGTAACTCCAAAATGGAGTATTTATGTTCGATAGTGGGTTCACGCCTCCTTTGCATCTGTGCTCGAGTGACAGAAACATGACGGATGGAGGATGTGTTGTTGCCATTAGGGATAAAACAACGGTATTTACCTAGTTTACATTGTTTACTTTACACACTTTGCCGACTGCGATAATCAGTTGCTTGCAACTTAATACCCAACGTTTGTTCGGATGGTATTCGGAGGGTGGATTTTAGTCATAGATGAAGTTGGATGATGGTCTATGTATCTTGTTGTAATGCCCGCATGAATCACATAGTAATCTTTATATCTTACATATGCACTATGGTGCAGCCTTCTTCTGTCAATTGACCAGCTATAATTTGTTCACCACAAATGTTATTTATCTTTTAAGGAGAGACACCTCTAGTGAACTGTGGACCCCGGTCCATTTTCTCATTCTGATAATACTCACATAATTTCCAGTGCTTTCACACTGCTTCCACTGTTTTCACACTGCTGCTCCTATTCTCATACTGTTTTCCACACCATACATTTAACCTCTTTGTTATCAGCAAAACCAGTGAGATTGACAACCTCACTACTTTGTTGGGGCAAAGTGAATTGTTTGTGTTGTGTAGGTTCCACGTTGCTGCTGAACCGGTAGTGCGCCCTGCCATCTCAGTTGCATCAACCTTCTGAAGTTACTCCTTCCTCGTACTGGTCGATTAAACCTTGGTTTCTTTGTAAGGGAAAACTGCTGCTGTGCTCATCATACCTTCCTCTTGGGGTTTCCCAACGAGTGCAAGATCTGCACCATCACTCCCATGACGGGTTTTCTGCACGCACGAGATTTGGTAACTTTTTTATCTTTTCACCCCTCACCTACCCCCTTGGATATAAAAGGAACCCCCTTGGACCAGATCTAGGTTAGGATGAATTTAGATGAATTGAGCTTTGCTCTTGTACCCCTCTTGTGAGGCTACTCGTATGATGTGTATCTAGGACCGTATCAAGGCTACTCCAATTACTTGTAATTTGGATCATATCAAGGCTACATCGGGTTACCAATACTTTCTCCTTGGGAATCAGTTAGGGACTTTACAATCTATCTCAACTGACCCTTGAGATTCCATTGGCATGGTGGACCGGCCATGGGTGTTGAATTGGTTTCAGGTAAGGTGAGTTCGGTTGGATTGATCGTTTCGTAGGCGGCTGTTGCGGCTTAGTTGATGGGATATCGAGTCTTTCAGTTCACGCTATTTACCCTCTCTCCTTGATCCCCCTTTTGTGTTCTTCATGTTCTTTGGCATGTTCTTGAGTTCTTGGTCAATTCGTGAAGATCGGGCCACCCAAGAGGTTAACACCTCCATCACTCACTCAATAATTTCTCTCACTAGTTTTGGTTGGGGTGTTGCGTGGCTTGGATGATGACATATCCATGGCCTCCCATTTCATCTGACCGGAGCATTTGTTTTCCCCATGACACCACATTTTTCGTTTCGGGTGTGCTCTGCGCGCTCCAACTGGTGGAGATGCTCTTATATTAGTATCTCAGTCCCAACGACATCCGGAGTTCTAGAAAATTTCCGGGTAATATTCTAGGGACACTATGGAATCTCTCGCCGCACCACCTTGTAGCCTCGATGCCAATTAGGGAAGGAACAAATATCACATAGAGGTGTACCTTTTGGTTATGCCTCTAATAGATCTTTGAGTTTATTAGGAATTTAGTTTATATATTGGCCTCCACTTGTTGTCATTCATCGAATTTCTGTTAATAGTGCTCCCTCTGTTTTTAATACAAAGCCACCATTTAGAATAAAAATTGCATCGATATAATACCACTATCACTTATCGATAACAAAATTATTACTCTATTTAATCTGTAGTTTTTCTACTACTAATTAATTTTAAATAACTACATTCAATGCATGTTTGTTTCGGCGTGCAAAGACAAGTTGCATGTTGGCGCTGTTTGAAAGCGCAAATCCGCCTACATCTTGTGTTGTGTGTTTGTTAACAACACTAGTATTATTTTAACGTGTGTTGATGTACTAGGGTCAAATCATAATTTTATTAATGGTGGTGAGTTATCCAAAAATATCAAAGAGAACTACAAGAGCTAGAGGTGCTGGAATCTATTTCCAGGATGGAGTCTCCGATGTCCCAGACCGGAGTCCCCGGTCTCAGGATTTCCAGGGAAAAAGGCCATGTGGTTTCACTCACTGGAACCACTCCGGATTCTGTGCGGAGAGTTCCCGGAGTCTCCGGACTCTGATGACCCACAAGTATAGGGGATCGCAACAGTCTTCGAGGGAAGTAAAACCCAAATTTATTGATTCGACACAAGGGGAGCCAAAGAATATTTGTGAGCCTTAACAAGCGAGTTGTCAATTCACCTGCACCTTAAAGTACTTTGTTTGTAGTGGTTTATTAGTAGTAACAGTTTTATAACAGAAGTGGTGAAATAATAGCAGCAGTGGAATGAAAACAGCAGCAATAGTGTTTGAAGTAAACAACGAGATTAAATACTGTAGGCATAGGGATAGATGAACAGGCGTTGCATGGATAAGATAGTTCATATAATAATCAAGACATGGGCATTGTAGATAAATAAGATAAAGCATCCAAGCACTAAGTAACCATAGGCATGTGTTTCGTAAATAGTTGTACGTGCTCGCAATGAGAACTGTCACAACATCTTTTGTCCTACCAGCCCGTTTTCAGCGGGGCCTCAAGGGAACTACTGATAATTAAGATGTTCCTTTTAATAGAACACCAGAGCAAAGCATTAACACTCCGTGAACACATGTGATCCTCACATCACAGCCATCCCCTCCGGTTGTCCCAATTTTTGCCACTTCGGGGCATCGGGTTCCGGATAACGATATGTGTAAACACTTTGCAGGTATGTTCAAGAAACAATAATTATCATCGTGATTCAATAACATGTTCAGATATGAGATCATGGCACTCGGGCCCAAAGTGACAAGCATTAAGCATAACAAGTTGCAACAATGTCAATAGCACTAATAGAAGATACTAGGCACTATGCCCTAACAATCACGGCATTATTACATGAACGATCTCATCCAATCCCTACCATCCCCTTCATCCTACAGCGGGGGAATTACTCACACATGGATGGGGGAAACATGGATGGTTGATGGAGATGCGTTGGTGATGACGATGGCGATGATCTCCTCCAATTCCCCGCCCCGGCAGGGTGCCAGAACAGGAACTTCTGATCCTCGAATCGAGGTTTGGGGTGGCGGCGGCGCTCTGTTGTGTTTCTGTGGAATATGACGAACCCCCTCATGTTTTAGGGTTGAAGGGAATATGTAGTCGAAAGGGGAGCCCGAGGGGGTCTCTGGGTGGCCCACACCACCAGGTGGCGCGGCTTAGGGGGGCATCGGGGGGATGGTTCGGCCACCTCCTGACCCCTCTCCGGGTCTCCTTCTGGCTCCCCGGGTCTTCTGGTGTTTTAGGGCTAATGGGGGTCTTTTCTGGGCAATTTCCCGAAAGTTGATTTTTCTGCACAAAAACGAGACACCAAGGTAATTCTGCTGAAAACATCGTTAGTCCGTGTTAGTTGCATTCAAAACACACAAGTTTAGAGGAAAACAATAAGAAAAGTGTTCGGAAAAGGAGATACGGTTTCGACTTATCAGACTCCTAGCATTTCCCTGCCCTCAAAGCACCCCAGACAGCCTCTGCGCTCTGGAGAGAAATTTTCCCAGAATCTTTGCGGAGTCGCCGGTGGGATCGGATTCTCCCGCATGTGAAGACCGGAATCTCCGCCCTTGAAGACTTTCTTGAGCCAAGTCAAGATGGTGTCACCCACTAGAAGCAGTCTGGAATGTGTCCGGAGTCTCCAGTATTTTGCAAAGTCTCCAGCCCTCCGAAATGTTGCCGGAATCTTTCGCAGACCGGAGTCTCCGGCCTTAGCATCGGAGTCTCCGATGTAACTTTTCCAGAAGAGAGTCAAACGGCTAGTTTTGGGGGTTGGGCTATAAATACCCCCTCCCCTTCTTCTTCCTCTATCTAGCTTTTCCAGAATTGAATGCCCCATTGATTGAGCTCACCCACCAATCTAGATCTCCCAATCCCTCCACCCAAACTTATTGATCTATGGAGTATTGAAGGAGAAGGCCCCGATCTACATCTTCACCAACCGTTTTTCATTTCCTCTCTCATTTTCTTATGGGATTCGAGTCTAGGGTTTCTTTGTGGAAAACCTAGACTCTGTTGCTACTCTCTTGGTGATTGTTGGTGATTCTTGGGAGCCCCCAATTTGGTTGTGGGTGTGTGCCCCAAGCTCATTGTAAAGAACTCGATTTCCGCCTCAAAGGGAATCAATAGTGGAAGGTGAACTAGGCCTTTGTGGCGAGGTTCATCGGAGAATAGGGTGAGCCTTTGTGGCATTGAGTAGGCCTTCGTGGAAAAACTCACACCCCTCCAACGAGACATCCTCCCCTCAAAAGGAGGAACTCCGGATTACATCCTTGTCTCCGCGTGCTTCCGTTATCGGTTACCTCGTTCCCTCTCCTTTACTTTGGGTTTGTATCTTGTTTATTGTTGTGCTTGTCATATAGGTAAATTCACTGTAGTTGCATATCTAGAGAATTTACCTTTGTATAAAGCCTTAGTTTGAAGAAAAATTAAAATTGGTCGTAGCACCTATTCACCCCCTCTAGGTGCCCATACTATACGTTCACCATTGGCCTCTCCCATGCCAGAATGCAACTAAGGGAAAACCCAACTGATAGTATGGGCGTAGCACCTATTCCTGATCCTCCTATCCCAAATCCTCATATTACCCTAGAGGTGAACCTCCTAAAATTGATGCACATACTTTTGATCAATGGCAATATTATATGAAAACTCACTTGAACTCTTCTTGTATTGAGCAAAGAAGGATACAAGCCTCATGACCCCAAGAACTTGAAGAGAAGAGAAGTGGTAGATTTCCATCTCAACTACGCCTCGTTGTCAATGATTCAACAAGTCGTAGGTCCAAACCACATGCCTGATCTTCAAAAATATTTCACTGCCAAATAAAAATGGGATGCTCTTGTCGTCATGTTTGTGGGCAATAAAAGTATGCAAAGGAATGAGGCCGAAGGGTTCTATATGCTTGATGGTGAAAGACACGAGGACATGTAACAAAGACTCAAGACCCTAGCTACCGCTTTTAGTGGTCTTGGTGCAAAATATGTGGATGATGCTTGGATCAAGAGGAAGTACATAAATCCCCTCTTGTCGTTTGAGCCCGTGGACTCGAAGAGACTTCAAGGAAGACACAACTTTCCCCTCATTTCCTCAATCGAGGTGATGCAAGATATGGCCTCCTTCAAAGTGCAAACAAAGCTTGCTAATGTCACTCGTGCTCGTGCTATTGGAATGCACAAAGGAGCACCCGTTGCTTTGAAGGCCAAGGTGGTGAGAAAAGGGGTGGATCAACAAGAAGAGGTTGCCTTGGAAGAAAAGTTGTCCCCGCTCAAAGATCAAGAATATGATCCCGTGCTTACGGATTATGTTGCTATTGCGGTGCAAAAGTTTTGGAAGAACCCTCCCAAGTCCAAGACTTATGTTGAGGAGAAGACCAAGTCAAGCTATGACAAAGAAGAGACTCAAAAGTGAGGGCTTATTTCAATTGTCAAGACAAGTATTACTTTGTTGACGAGTGCCCCTTCAAGAATAGGGAAATCATGGAGTAAAGATAGTCCTCAAGGATAAGTCAAAGCTCCCCGACAATAAGCCTAATCTCAAGAAGAAACCCTTCAACAAGAAGCCATCTTCAAGATATGTGCCTATGACTGAAGAAGAGTATTATTCTAGTGATGAAGAACAAGAAACCACAAGTGAAGTGGACGCTATTGTTATTGCATCTTCATAATCTCCTTCACACTTTCAATCCCCCAATGAGAATCTTCCTCAACCCTCCACAAAGTGCTTCATGGCTAAGGCCACCGAGGTATCATCTTCTTCCACCACTAAGACTCAAAGTGAAACAAATAAATTTGCTAGTCCTAGTGTTGAAGATGAAATTGCCTCCTTAAACCTATGTATGACTAACTTTCAAGGTGAGAACAAGAAGTACTTTGATCTTCTCATGAGTAAATTGGGATAGGCCCAAGAGGCTCTTGATAATAAATATGAAAACCGAAAGGGAAGACTGCATTGAAATGGGTTCCCTTTGAAATGCTCTTGGGGAGGAACATGAGTTTCGAGTTTCTCTTGAGGAGAAACTTGAATGTATTGAAGAGTCACATAATAAGTTAATGTATAAACTCACTAAAGAATATGACCATTCCATTGCTAAATATGAAAGGGATAAAAAGAAGAAGGTTGAGTTTGGTGTTGGTCATGAAAATCTAACCGAGGAGCTAGAGAAGCTCACCGAGGCTCACAAGGCCTTGGAGAGTGAACACTCTACCCTCAACAAGAACTGTGAACAACTTCAAACTCAACTTGATCAATTAAATGTTCCTAGTACTTCTATTTCTTCTTGTGATCATGCAAATATTATTTAGGAGAATGCTAGGTTAAAGGAAGAGCTAGCAAAAATCAAGGGCAATGGCCCTAGTGTTGAGAAGGTCGTGGCTTCTAAGCCGCAAGTGGCTCCTAAGCCACAAAATGGAAAGCAAGGTCTTGGCTATGTTGCCAAGAGAAATAACAATAATAAGAAGAACAAGAACAAGGTCAAGCCTGCACAAGCAAAGAAGAATGTTGGTGCGAGTGGTATTGTCATTAGGGACAACACTACTCGCAGCAATTCTGTGGGAACTAACAGTCCACACCCTTTCTTATTTATTGATTATCATGGTGTTGTGCAAGCTAAATATGTTGGTCCTATTGAGGGTTTCATTGATTACTATATTTGGGTTCTAAAGACCCTTGTTTCTAACATGAGAGGACCCTCCTCGGGTCCGAAGTCAAGTCAATGATTCCTTGTAGGGCTATGCTTCGGTGGATCTAAATGGATACTTGTTAGTGGGTGTACAAGTCATATGACCGGAAGCAAGGAGGTTATGACGGAGTTGAAACCAAATATAAATCAAGCAACCGTCACTTATGGAGATAAATCAAAATATGAGGTAAAGGGTTTCAGAAAAGTGGTTGTTTCTCCTAATATCACCCTTGAAAATGTCATGCTTGTCGAATTTCTTGGTTTCAATTTGATTTCATTTCGTGCTTTAGGGAATATGGGGTTTTCCATCTTCTTTGATATTAACAAGGTGATCATCATGTGGAGCAAGTCTCTTGATGTTGCTTATGTTGGGCATGTCGAAAATGAGTTGTATGTGGTAGACTTTTTGGAGTCAACCAACACTCAAACGATGTGTCTCTTCGGTAAGACCGGCGTCGGGTGGTTGTTGCATTTCCGCTTATCCCATATCAACATGAGAACTTTGCAAAGTCTTCACAAAGGTGGTCACATCCTCGTACTAAAAGAAAATGTTTCCTTTGAAAATTGTGTGTGTAGGGCTTCGGTTGAAGGCAAGATGGATGATTCTTTGCATCCAAGCAAGACAATTATCTCATCAAGGAGGATATTGGATCTTCTCCATGTTGATCTCTTTAGTGTCGTATCCGAGGCAAGTCTTGTAGGTAAGAAGTATTGCTTGTTGATAGTGGATGACTATTCAAGATACACATGGCTCTATTTCTTGAAGTTGAAGAATGAGACTCAACAAACCGTCATCGACTTCTCCAACTAAGTGCAACATCAACACAATCTTACTATCTTGGCTATTCGGAGTGATAATGGCTCCGAGTTCAAGAACTACATCCTTAATGAGTTCCTTAGTGAAGAGGTTATTCGTCATCAATATTCTGCTGCATATACCCCTCAACAAAATGGTGTAGCCAAGAGGAAGAACCGGACTCTATTGGATATGGCTAGGACTATGTTGGTGGAGTTTAACCCTCCCCAATATTTTTGGGCCCAAGCCATCTACACCACTTTTCACTCTTCAAAATCTACACGCAAGGGCTTAATGAAGACTCCATATGAGATTCTCGCCGGCAACAAACCCAACATCTCCTACTTCTGTTTCTTCGGTTGTAAGTGTTTCTATCTGATCAAAGGTGTCCGTTTGTCTAAATTTTAAGCTAAAACTATTGAGGGTACATTTGTTGGTTATGGTGCCGAATCCCACACTTAAAGAGTCTTTGACAAGGCCTCACGGATTGTCATTGAATATAGTAGTGTGGTGCTCGAAGAAAATTATGGCTCCCAAGTTGGGAAATTTCATGTTTCCGATGTAGATGTTGAAATACCTCCATAGGAAGAATGGGTGTAGGATTTTTCGGACCCATTGAGGGACACCTTATGGAGACTCGAGAAGAACTATGATCTACCCAAGTGGATCCCTCATCTACATTGAAAGATTGTGCCAAGGGAGCAAGTGATGCACCAACCCAGGAACAATTTCAAGACCCTCCTCCTGTTGACAAGCAAAAACCAAGCACTTGTCACTTGTGGCTACTTGGTGAAACAAGAGGAGGGTCTTGAAATTGTTGAAGCAAGTCAAGAGGATGATTGATGCAAACGTTGGTAAACCCCAAGTGGAAGGTAATGAAGAGTGCATCGGGAAGTTTTCCCTCAGAAAATAAACCAAGGTTGAATCAACCAGTAGGAGGACAAGCAATATCTGAAGGTTGATGCAGCTGAGGTGGTAGGGCGCACTACCGGTTCAGCAGCAACGTGGAACCTACACAACACAATCAAATCACTTTGCCCCAACCTAGCAGTGAGGTTGTCAATCTCACCAGTTTTGCTTAACACAAAGAGGTTAAACGTTTAGTGTGGAAAACAGTAGGAAAAGCAGTAGCAGAAGTATGAAAGCAGTGTGAAAGTGGTAGATGCTTTATCAGTATCAGGACAATGGAACGGGTTCCATAGTTCACTAGTGGTGTCTCTCCGTGAAAGATAAATAACAATTATGGTGAACAAATTACAGCTGGACAATTGACAGAAATGAAGGCTGCACCGTAGTGCATATGCAAGACATAAATATTACTATGTGATTCATGCGGACATTACAACAAAATACATAGACCGTCATCCAACTGCATCTATGTCTAATAATCCACCCTACGAATATCATCCGAACAAACGTTGGATATTAAGTTGCAAGCAACATATTATCGCAGTAAGCAAAGTGTGTAATGTAAACTAGGTAAACATCGTTGTTTTCTCCCTAATGGGAACAACACATCCTCCATCCGTCATGTTTCTGTCACTCGAGCATAGATGCAAAGGAGGCATGAACCCACTATCGAGCATAAATACTCTCTCTTGGAGTTACTAGCATCTACTTGGCCAGAGCATCTACTAATAACGGAGAGCATGCAAGATCGTAAATAACATATGCATGAAGATAACATGATAGATTGATAATCAGAAGACATAGCATTCAACATTCATTAGATCCCAACAAACACAAAATCTAGCATTACATAAATATGATCTTGATCATGTTAGGCAGCTCACAAGATCTAAACATGAGGTACAAAGTGGAGAGAACAACCATCTAGCTACTTCTATGGACTCGTAGTCCAGGGATAGACTACTCACGCATCACTTCGGAGGAGGGAATGGTGGTGTAGACCCCTCCGGTGATGAATTCCCCTCCCGACAGGATGCCGAGGAGAGCTCCAGAACCCTCCCGATCTCGGGATGGCGATGATGGCAGCCTCGGGTATTTTCGGGACGAAGTGGTATATATCTAGGGTTTACGTCTCGGGGGTATAAATAGGCGAAAGGGTAAAGGCGGTGGAGGCCGGGGGGCCCACACCACCCCATGGCGCGACTAGGGGCGCGTCGCCCAATGGTGTGGCCCCCCTGAGCCCCCCTACGGGTCTCTTCCGGACTCCGTGGAACCTTCGGGAATTCTAAGACTTCCGGGCTTCAAATTTTCCAATTCCGAGAATATATCCAGAACAACTTTTTTGAAACTAAAAACATCAGAAAACAGGGAACTGGCTCTATGGCATCTTGTCAAAAGGTTAGTCCGGAAAATCGATAAAAATGACATAAAGTGTATAACAAACATGTGGGAAACAATGAGAAAATAACATGGAACATCAGAAATTAAGGATACGTTTATGACGTATCAACATCCCCAAGCTTAGTTCCTACTCGTCCTCGAGTAGGTAAACGATAATAACACATAATTTCTGAGGTGACATGCTACCAACATAAACTTGATCATCAATAATGTAAATACATAAGTAAGCTGAGATCATAGAACTTAAACACAAGCATGATAAATAGAATTTTAATAATGAAGCATAACAATCACCTTGCATCATGAGAAGTAACTCAAATAAAAGATCATGAATAACACTGCAAAGAAAGATATACGTTTGTTTCAAGTATAGAGAA